>JAEQML010062779.1:0-23932 GCA_016904865.1 Pissodes strobi | reverse complement strand
TCTTATTATAATGGCCGTTTCCTACTTTTATCGCACCACGAGAATAATTGCATAAATACTAAACACCTTCGTATAAGAAAAATCTTTCTTACGATGGAAAAATAAATTCAGTTATATTTTACATTTAGAATACCTACCTGATTTTGTAGGAATAAGTACAATTGGGTTAATTAGATTTTAGGCTTAACTGTAAAGTAAATTTAAAACCTAACAGAAGCTTAAGTATTCACTAGTAATAGGTAATCCTAAACCACTACCAGGTTAAGCATATTTAGGAGTATTAATCCTAGGTCTAATTTTAACGAATCCAGGGGTTAATAATTTACAGTTCAATATTTACTAAGCTTACCATTGGAGTACTGATAATAAAAACTAGGCATGATATATGATACTCATACATAGTATAAATAATGTCGTAGTATACAGATCGCTGTACATTATAGAAAAAAATAATTATAATTATATGTAATCTTAATTAATGAACATTTTCTCATAAAAATGGGTGTTGAAAAACTAGTTGTTTCAAGTTAGTTCCTTTTGCTAATAATGAACCTGCTCCACACTTGCAGATAGCCACCCAAAATTTTACTGGACTTTGAAACTATCGTAGCTTTTAGAAAAATGCTTCGCCTCTGCCAATATTTTCCTTTCCGAATTTTCCCTGGATGTGCCTTATGCTTCAAATCTCCATTGATGGGAAAACTTTTGTTGAATTTCCCTTGTAATGGGTACAAATTCTCTATAAAATGTAAATCTGTGTTCTTCAAGACTTCTTTTAATTGTTTATTCACTAAAGTTAAGCTCAAAGAGCTTCATGTTAAGCGAGGTGGACTTCTGTGAAAGGAGCTGAAGCGATATTAAACGAGCCTGATATTTGTTTGTGTATAGCTTTGATATATTGTTACATTAATGGGTCCAGAAAAAAATGCTTGCGGTACTTTTAATCCTTTTGCGAGCAGTTGCCTTATTACTCGCATTTCAAATTTGGCTTGAATGAATGAATTTTAAAAGCTCAGACGGGATATCCTTTGCATGCATGCCATCAGTCTGGACTCATTGTGCTACCACTCACAAACCAGCATCCCCTAGCTTCCTTAGCCGTATCTTTCTCATATCATCCAGGTTCAGCACGCAGCTCCTGAAGTGCACGTCTCTTACCCTGAGAAACGCTGGACAGTCGGCAAGAACATGGAGTAGACTATTTCTCGTCCTCCAAGCTGCACCTGTATTTCGGATCTTTTATACGATTCGCAGCAGGTTCAAATGTCTGGTCAAGAGCCCTATTGCAATTCTCATATCCCCCATCTGCACAACCAGAAAGTCCCTCGCCCTACAAGGCGTGAGCCGTGAGTTGCCTTTTTCTATTTCCTTGCATCATTTTCTTATAGTAATATTATTTATTATTTGCATCCAATTTCGGTTATTTTCTATTTTGTGCCTAACTTAACTGAATAATTATTACCTACATTTGTTTCAAAATAATATTTTTTTTGGAAATTAAATTGCCCTTTTGATTAGTCGTTGAAAATTAAGCTCACTCACTTAAATATATTTTTTAACTCACTTGAAAGTCTTAACTGATTCAATTTTGGGCATCACATTGTAGGTAAAATTTCTGAAATATTGATTTCATATTTTTTTTATGGCAGTGGCACACACACTAAAGGGAGACCCTATGGCGCTCGACGAGCGGTGTGTGTGCGAAGATGTTGATTGACACGGCTCTTGAATATTTGTAACTTGTAATTAGTGGGAAACAGATGTCCCGGGAGTGAGTTCCACAGTGATGCAGTGCGCCAGACAAAGGAGTTCTTGTAAAGCGATGTTCTAGGTGTTTCCAATTGTACGACGAACTGGTGCGCTCTTGCCGTCTGTCGTGACTGTCTGACAGGAGCTGCCAGGGGCGGGATGAGGCGAACCAAATCCTGGGAACATCTGCCGTGAAAGTATCTGTAAAACAGAGATATCTCGGCTACATGTCTGCGATGTTCCAGACTATCTAGATTCCGGGTCAACTCCGGGTCGCCGACGAGACGCACAGCTCTCTTCTGAATGGAATCCAGCAGCTTTAGGGTGTGCTTTGGTGCGGCACCCCAGATATGTGAGCAATATTCTAAGCACGGTCTTATTTGCGCTTTGTAGAGCAAGAGGAACTGCTGCGGTGTATAGAGTTTTTTGTTGCGAAATAGCGCACCAAGCTTCTGGGAGGCTGATTTTGCGATGTTAGCAACGTGGTCATGCCAGGACATATTGCTGTTGACCGAGATACCCAGCAGTCCGATTAACGAGGATGAAGGGATGGTCGACCCTGCCATAATGATGTCAGGGCCCGCTGTATTGGTCCTCTTGGTAAACGTGGCTGCTTGGGTCTTTGCTGCATTGAACTGGACCAAATTTCGGTCGCCCCAAGTTTGAACTTTCTCCAGGTCTTGATTAATTGCTGTAATCTGCTCCTGTCTGCGGTGATGAGTCTCAGTCGCTGGTAAGGGTTTTTCTGATCTAAAGTGGGAGACAAGGGTACTGTCATCTGCAAAACTGTAAACAGGATTATTTGTTTCGGTCAGCAGGTCATTAATATAGATGAGGAACCAGTGGCGTGTCGTATAGGGGGCCAAAGGGGGCGAATGCCCCCTCCGCCCATCCGCCTCTAAGTGACCGGGCGCCCCATGCTTCACGAATTAATTTAATTCTCTCAAATCTGTAAAAACCAGACGGTTGGCGCTATAATTATTTTTTGTATGTATCATATTACATGTTCCAGTTTTTATTTAATGCACTATTTTTTGTAAATAAATAATACATAATTATTTATTTTTTGTAATATAATGTAATGTTCCTTCTCACTCTTCTAGAAAATAATATTGGCAATATTCGTTATAATACGTAGTGTACAAAATGATTTAATATTAAATTCGTAATAATTTAATAAAATTCGAAAATCTTACTTCATCAGTCGAAAGAACGGGTCAAAATTAGTCAAAAACTATTATAATATTGAGGGTCAAATAAATGTTTTGGAGTGTGGCATCTGGCACCCGCCGAAATTTTTCTCCTCCAGCGCTTCACGCTGCCACGAAAGCGTAAACACGGGGGGTGGGGTGGGTAGAGGGGGTAATTACCACCCCCCTTCCCAGAAATTGATGTGTAAATTAATTTTGCGTTAAAAAAATTCGGCACTTTTTTGTCAGGTTTTAAAAATTATTTTTCTGAAAACCCTAAATAATCTAATTATTATTCATTAACGTGGTAATACGGACGGGCGGATAAAGAATAAAGAATGCATTTTATTTGGGTATTTTGGGTTAGTCAATTAGTTCCGTATTCGCTTGTTAGTTGCGTTTGTTTTTCGGATTTATATAATTAATAAATTAGTTATATATGTAATTATAACAGACGGTCAAGCGATAAAGGGTGCTGTTAGTTATTAAAAATAAGTAGGTAAATATTGAAATATTTTATATATTTTTATTTAAAAACGAAATAACTATATACTTATTACAATTACATAATTAGATTTTTTAATTATTGAATCCTTTATTTGATTTAATGTAAATAACATTCATCGTCATGTTTATGTTTTTTATTCGTTTCCCTATACGCCTGTTTCTTGAATATTTAATATATTGGTCACCCCACGACCTTTTTGTTTTTTAACGATTTTAATGACTTTTGGGCGAAAATTGGGCGTGGCACCTCGAAATTTTTTCCGGCGGCGCCCTTTTCCCCGTTTGCCCCCTTCGCCCTTCGACCCACGACACGCTACTGTGAGGAACAGAGTTGGTGAAAGTATTGCGCCCTGAGGCACGCCCGCGTTGATGGTGAATGTGTCCGAGATGTGTCCATCGACTGCAACGTGCAGAGATCGGCTCTTAAGGAAACTGGCAAGCCAGCTGCAGAGAGAGGCTGGCAGTCCAAAGGACGGTAGTTTGTTGAGCAGTCCGTCATGCCAAACTCTGTCGAATGCCTTTGAAATATCCAACGCAATCGCTCGAGACTCTCCGTAGTTCTCAATTGCCCTACTCCATATATGAGTGACATGGGCCAATATATCTCCTGTCGATCTCTCTTTGCGAAAGCCGTATTGATTATCGCTGATTATCTTGTTGTTCTCGAGGTACTTGAGTAGTTGCTGATTGACTACACGTTCCATGACTTTGGAGATTATTGGAAGCAAGGCAATTGGACGATAGTTTGAGGGCGTGGTTTTCTTGCCTTTTTTTGGAACAGGTTGCACTCGAGCGACTTTCCAAGAAGATGGGTAAATCCCTTTTCCGTAAGACAGAGAAAAAAGCCTGGAAAAAACGGGTGTTAGTTCGTTGGCGCAGTTCTTTAACACGATGGCAGGTATTCCGTCCGGTCCTGATGCCTTTTGCGTATCTAGATTTTTAAGAATTTTACGAATATCACGGTGATGAAATTTGACTTCTGCCATGGTAGTGTTGATGGTCGATATGGTGGGGAGAGTCTTGCCTTGGGGGACGTCCAAGGTAGAGTGCGAAGAAAACATTTTGGCGAGCATGTTTGTTTTTTCCTTGGCTGTAGTCGCCGTGATGCCACGTTCGTCTGTCAAAGGTGGGAGAGACGTTTCTGTAAAGTTGTTACTTACTGCCTTTGCTACCGACCAGAAATTCCTGGAGCCACTGGGGCATTGCAAAAGTTTAGTCCTGATCCTTTGATTGTGTTTGTCCTTAGTTTCGTCGATAACACGCTTGCATTCGTTTCTCGCTTCGACAAAATAATTGCGATTTTCAGCGGTTTGATTTTGCTGCCAGTACTTGTAGGCTTGCTGTTTCCTACCCACAGCTCTTTCGCATCTTCTGTCGAACCAGGGTTTTCCTTTTGATGGTAACTTGATGGAATTTGGGATGTATGCTTCCATTCCTGAGGAGATTACTTGCGTGATCTTTTCGCAGCAGACTGACGGGTTGTCAGCGCCAAAGCAGACGTCGAGCCAAGGAAAATCTAGGTAGAACTCCCTTAGATCGTCCCAGTTTGCAGAATTGTAATGCCAGATTATGCGAGGCAATGGTGGATCCTTCTGTATGAGTGGCAATTCACAAACCGTTGTAATAAGTTTGTGGTCGGAAGTACCTAATGGCGGACCAACTGTAACTGTGTACTGGTCAGGATTGGTGGTTAGAAAAAGATCCAGGAGGGCGGCGAATTCGCCCCTCTCTGAGATTCGAGTTGGTTCGTCTACAATTTGAGTAAGCCCGCAGCTGATGGCGAATGCTTCAGCCTCTCTACCTTCGTTGTCGGTCTTGTTGATATGTTTAAAGTTTAAGTAAAACACTATGCTTTTACAGTAACCGATATAAAAATTTCGTTTCAACTTTTCGATTATTTGTAATTTTCCCATTAATTTGATACCAAAGTCGATATTTCAGGTGATAGTGGTAGTTGAAGGGATGGAAAAAAACTACCCAAAGTCGGTCTTTCTATTACATTATTATTCTTAATTTTTTATTCAAAGTCACCAACGCAGCAAAATATATTCATTTTAAAATGCTATTTCCGTCAATATTATTGCGTGAAATTGCACTTAATTTTGTAAATTAAATAATATTTCGTCAAACTAAAAATTATTTCACCTATTTTTTTATGCTGTAAACCTGTCTATACATACATACATACAAACTTTGAAAATTAAGCTCGATTTTATATTTATCTTCCTGCCTGTATATGAAATGATTGATATATCGTTAATACTAATACATTTATTTCTTATTTTGTTACTAATTTGTTGTGCCAGCTAAACGTAAATCAAACGATTTATAAATACGAATAGATCATATCTTATTTATCACTAGTAAAATTTCTGAAATGCCTAAATTTTCGTTGTAAATGAAATAATCTTTGTATTCCATAGCAAAAATGTTTAATCCAAAAATGACTTCTAAAAGCGGCGTTACAGAGCGCTTTCAGCCTAAGCCATCATCAGTGTTACTTGTCAATGGAAAAGGACATATCCATGAAGATAAACGTGCATCACAAATCGACAACGGTCACATTTAAATTTCAATTACAAATTACAATTTTATATTTTGCGCAACTTTATGACGCAGAAGTTACTACTGATGATTTACGAGGCACTTGTTGTGCCCCTTTTAAGGTATGGCATAGTTGTATGGGGGTGGGATGTAAAGCTCAAATTTTACTCAACTGAAAGTAGTGCGAACTACATTGTAAGGATCATTCTGAAAAACCTAGATTATATCATTCTAACCAACTTTATTCTTTTGAAATTAACAATTTAAAAATGTTATATATACTTACAGTCTATAGGTTTATGCATACAAATGAAAAACTAAAATCAAATTGTGTGTCCCATAATTTTATGACCCGGGCAAACGCTGCTCATGAACTGAGCATCCCGCAGTCAAGATGTGATTTAAGCTTGCGTTTTATGACATATCTGGCTCCTAAATTTTATAACCTAATTGCACCAAGTATTAGTTAAAAAATGTTAAAAAGTACAAAAATTTTAATATTTTATTTAAAAGGTATTGCTGGGAAAATTGTGAAAATTTTTTACGCTTGTTTTGATTTTTGATCTTTGTTTTTTTCTGTTACTTTCTTTTTATCTCCTATTCTCCTATTGTGATACTGTAATATTTGTGAAAATTGTAATACTTGGGATAATTGTGATACCTGATTGTATTAATTTTAATTTTGGTTCCTATTTTGTTGGTATAGCTAAAAGGTTATTATAGAATTATAGCGAACAAATAATACAACATATTAAGATTATATAACTAGGTAGGAATAAAATTATGTGCATACAGGTTTTTCTTAAACCTAGGCGCATTCACAGAGAACATTTTTAAGTTTTGTAATTTATTGTAAATGTTTGTTTTCTTTGTATATATGCCTTTGATCAATAAAAGTGAGGGGATCAGGGAGTAAAAAAATTGTTCTCATTTAAAAGCGTATTCACATCATTGTTATGACTTAATATTTTGGTTTCATATGTTTAAAGATTAAATACAACTTTTCGATTATTTGTAATTTTCCTATTAATTTGATACCAAACTCGATATATCAGGTGGTAGTGATGGGGTTGTTGAAGGGATGATGGTGGAAAAAACTATACCTATAAATATTGACAGTAATTCATTTTTATGTATTTGGGGAAAAGTTCCTAGTGAATATAGACCATAGATCTTTGGCTTTTATAATATTTAGAACTATTGCAACACGATTTTCTTATTGAAGTAAAGAGGTAAGGATTTCAATTAAAAACAAACCTAACACCGGAGAGTCGTGTTTGCAATACCCGGCTCCAGGAGTGGGGTTCGTGAGCGCCACCAGTTCTACCAGCTAAACTGGAAAATGTCCGCTGGTGTTGTACGGGGTTGTTAAGAACGGTTTATTAAACAAGATAACACAATCTTAATTTAAGGTGCAATCTATTGTCTTCTAGGTTTATTTTTTTTAATTTAAAACAGCAACAATCTTACAGTGAAATTTAAGAGCAAAGGATATCATTAAATTAAAAAAATGTAGCAATATTTACCTCACTCGAGTTGGAGGATCAACTCCCTCGGTTTTACAAGATGAGCTCGGAAAGCCTCTAGAAATAATAGAAAAAAAATAACCTTTAGCGTCATTGCGACCATGTGCTGCTCTCAGGCAATAGAAAATTACTTCCGGAAAAATCTTGCCTAGTGCAGTACGAATATCCCAATAACTTGGTAGTGTCAAGCACTTATTAGGGACTCAAACACAGGTCCCCTAGAAGGGTAGTATTAAACACAACACAAAAAGGTTGAGTAACTTAGGACTGCACTAATATCAAAACGCTTCCTCTATTCCCGATAGGTATTTCTAGAAGAACGAGACATCGGTTTCCGTCAATTTGCCTTTGCCATCTCCACGGAATCAAAGGAGAAAAGGAAAAAAATGGTAGGGCCGAGAAATGCCGAAAAAGTCGATACGAGGGATAATTCTAAGATAATAAACGACTTGGTTCTCGTTTATTATTGTTATAAAACGACGGCTGAAGCCACAATTAATGAGCTAAAATTCAATTTTTCAATAAATAATAGGACATATTCCTATACGAAATAATAAAGCTTTAAAAATCCAAATCGACAGCAACAATTATGGGAAATAGCCCATTACTACTATTCAGGGCTACCAACCGAATATACCAAAAGTTACAACACACCACGTGAAAAGATAAATATGAAGTGAGAATCCAAAATATCAAAATCCCCAACTGACAGTAAGAAGATGGAACTACAATATATAACCTCTAAATCCACTAAAGCATAAGAAAGGAAAACAAATATTGACGATTGAATAAAACTTAAGAAAAATATGGGAAAACCACGGGAAAATATGTGAGGGATAGGCCCTAAATCCCTAGAGCACTGTGAGAAGAAACAACAATGAATAATCTATGCAGATATCAATAAGTTTTAGAAGAAAATAAGCAACAGGTACTAGTTTTTACTATTGAATATAAAGAAAAATGTTGTAACTAACAATTATTCTCGAACTTACAGGTAGACAAGAAAGCAGCAGCAGTATCTCAAAGCAAATCAGTGACACCAAAAAGTTATCAGCCTGAGATTAGAAGTGAAATATTCAAACCGAAAGTAATATATGAATTTGACGGATCTAACGAGGATCATAGGTAGGTTTTATTAACTCAGTTCTTAAAAATACAGAACTGCAAGCAAACATAATTAATGAAATATAAATATACAAAATTAAACTAATAACATAATATCTTATTTTAGTTGTTTGATCAAACCTAATCACTAACGTAACGACAGTCACAAAGCGCTGAAGGACATCATAAGAAAAGGGATGATCAAAATAGCTACTTAAGGCCACAAAAGTTAGTACACATATTATTAACCGTATGTAGAATAAAATTAATTCACATTAACAAATGTGGCAACAGGAAGTCCACTAAGCTTATTGACAACAAATCAAATAAATGAATTCATTCAATTAATTAACCGGAGAGGATAATACTCAATAATTCTTACCACAAAATATAGTATCTTTTGTTGCTAAATGCAGCATATAAAATAAAATTTTAAATCTTTTATAGTGGCAAAATCATCAAAATTGTACATATTCTAAATACGTTGTCTTGCTCAGTTATAACCACTAGTTCCACTTCTATAATGTTTTGTTTGTTACCTAATATTAACGATGTTTTAGCCTCCATGCCCAATTACGCAACCGTATTCCAGTCAGAAATGTATGCGATCCTTAAATGTGGGTGTGTGAATCTGTTAAGAGCCTTCAGAGGGAAGGACGTTAAGATGTGCTGAGTTAGTCCTTCATTCTGCACTGGTATCTGGGCATAAACGTCTTGGGGGTCTTGGCAGGGCATAGCAGTCAGTCTCACTCCGATCGTCTGGCACGACAGGCTTCAGCAATGCGTCCAATGGGATCTGAGTCTTTAATAAGTCCTCTAGTACGGCCGCTGCCATCCTAAGGATCGCAATGAATGAGGCAGGCTAGGCTCTCGTGGGGGATCCAGTGCCTAGTAGTGTGAGAGCGTTCATTTCATTGAAAAGGGGAGACTTGAAGCTAGTGAAGGGGTTCTTCATAGAGCACAAGGCATTTCATCGTACAAGATGTGGAATGCAGGTGCTGCTTGAAGGACGAAGAATCGTCCACTCATGTCCTTACCGACAGTCCAGCTTTGGCTAGGGTAAGAGAGATGCACTTTGGAAGCTGAGTGTTGAATGTGAAGGACATAAGAAAGATCCACTCGAGGAAGCTGTTTGCCTTCGCTAGAGAGACAGGGTTGAATTGGTATGTAGGTGGGCGCACACTGGGCCCAGATAGGCGGCCTACGTGCAAGAGATTCCCTGCCCGCATCGTAAACTCATTCATTGACTCATTCATTCCAAAATTCCGACAAATTAAACTTCAATAATTAGTGTCGTCAGTATATACGACTGTATTTCGAAATAGGGTTTTCATGGTTATTTTGACAAAAATCCTTGTTGTATTTTCAAACGCCACATTTTTCTGAATTTTTCAACTTTTCATATCAAATTTGTCAAAATAGAAATGGGTTCCAAAATAATCGGCCTTCAATCTGCACATTTTATTACCGCCATATTATCTGCTTGACACTTTCATGATTACTAACTTCCAGTCGAAACCTTCTTGCATCCGCTGCTAGATGAAAATCAAAACCTTATAAAGTTTCCAAATTTTCGAGGTATATATTTCCTAACATTCCTCCATCCCTTTTCAATCACACACGTGAACGTCCGTCCACGACTGCATTAACCTAATTAAGATGCAGGCTTTTAGTTCTAAATTCAACTCGTTATTAGGCAGGGGTGGGGTTTGCTTAAATTAATAACTTTTAGAGTCTTTGCGGTCAAGAAATTCAATTCAAATAGCAATTTACATTGTTTTCGTATCCACAGATGTCAAGATGGTTTGAAAAAACAATCTGAGATGGAAATATTGATTGTATTCCCAGCGGTTTTCTTTATTGAATTTACTTAGTTTTTAATGGGCATTTGTGAGCGTACAGGTCACAGACAACTTACAGGTGACAAACAAAAATGTTTAAATAAAAATAAGCCAATGTTCGGATAAGGCTACGGCACTGGCTGTTTCTTATTCCCTTTTCGTGCACATTGTGAAGCTTTTGACATGCGTCTTAAAGTTTCACATGTAACATATGCCGAATAGAGCGAAATAAAAAATTTTAGTTTAAAGAAAAAGTGTCAAGGTTTGGAAATATAAATTACCATACAAACGGAAACTGAGCAATCCTACAATAGAGAGGGTAATTTCGAAAGTGTTTTTTAAAAAATCCTTAAATCTCAAATGGGAAAGACATTTGAACCGAGACGATATTCCTTTGTGCATAGCAAGCGCATTATCTGTATGAAAGAGCGTTCGAACAATGAAGTTCTGTAAACTCTGATACTCAAAAGAGTAACTTTAAATTATGTAGGTCTGCTATGAAAATTACCTTGTTAAATAAATGTAGAGACATGTCCGTTAAATTATCTTGAGAAACCGCCTTTTGTCCTATTATCCCCTTAGAGGTTCCTAAATATCCTGGTTACGGATTATCTCCAAAAATCCGTTAAGGTATGACTCATAAAGTATATAGAACTGGAATTGCAGACCTTCGATATATATCATTTCGGTTCTATGTATAAGGTGGTAAATAGAATTTAAATAACATACTTTTTACTGACTTCAACTAACAGCCTTCATCGGATCGAGTATATATGTATTATATGTATTCCTTAAAAATGTCAGGTTCATCTTCTTCCTTATTTCTGCTTCGTGTTTCAGATCTATCTTCATCATTAAATTGTTCCTTTATATATTTTCTCCATCTTTTTATTTTCAATAAGTATTCCATTTGCATTTTTTAATTGTACAATCTTACAAGTTATTCGTTTCAGCAGTCCATCAGTTGCCGTGTAGTTGATCAAGTCTGGTATCTTTTATAGTTTTCATCAGTGTTCGTTCATCAATTTTTATGTTCTCCCATTAATGTTCAAATGTTTTTTCCTCATTTTAGTATTGGTTTTTTATGCTTTCCCTTGCTTGATTTACGTCGATTGCGCTCTCATTTATTTCTCCAATACCGTGTAGATTTTCGTTTATTATTGATGTTGTTTTCTGCTTTGTTTAGCTTTCTGGGAGTTTCTTTGTACCTATTTTTATTTTGTTTTTAGTTTAATTCTTCTGTTATAAGTATGATGTCGATTTGATTTCCGACCATCCTTCCATTTTCATCCATAACAACATTTCCATATATAAAATTTACGATTAGATTGCTTGAAGAAAGTCTTCGGCAATTGTTGTGTGGTTCTTTTTGTTGATGTTAAAATTTGTTCGAGATATGATTAAAAACGTGTAAAAGTTTGATTTTGCCACTATAAAAGATTTTAAATTTTATTTTATATGCTGCATTTAGCAAGAAAAGATTCTATATTTTGTGATAAGAATTATTGAGTATTAACCTCTTCGGTTAATTAATTATAAATTCATATATTTGATTTATTATCAATAAGCTCAATGGACTTCCCGTTGCAGCATTTATTAATATTAATTAATTGTATGTACATACGATTAATATATAATATGTATTAGCTTTTTTTTCTGATCATTCCTTTTCTGATGATGTTTCTCAGCACTTTGTGGCTGTGTTTATTTTGGTGGATGGTCTGTTGGCTCGCTTAGATTTGATCAAACAACTAAATTAAGATATGTTATTAGTTTAACTTTGCTTATTTATATTACAATAATTATGTTTACTTGCAGTTCTGTATTTTTAAGAACTGAGTTAATAACCTACCTTTGATCCTCGTTAGATCAGTTAAATTTATATACTACTTTGGGTTCGAATATTTCCCTTGTAATCTCGGGCTGATATGGCTTTAGTTTATGGGGGTTCATTGATTTGCTCTGAGATACTGCTGCTGCTTTCTTGTTTACCTGTTAATTCGAAAATGATTGTTAGTTATTACATTTTTCTTTCTCTTCAATAGTAAAAACTAGTACCTCTTGCTCATTTTCTTCTAAGACTTGTTGATCTGCATAGATTACTCATTGTTGTTTCCTCTCATAGTGCTTTAGGGATTTAGGGCGTTACATATTTTCCCCGTGGTTTTCCCATATTTTTCTTTAATTTTAATTCAATCGTCAACGCTTTCTTTTCTTATGCTTTAGTGGATTTAGAGGTTAAATTGTAGTTCCATCTTCTTGGGCACTTTGATATTTGGGGTTTCTACTTTATATTTATCTTTTCGAGTGGCATGTTGTAAGTTTTGTAATATTCGATTGGTAGCCTTGAAAATTAGTATTGGGCTCTTTTCACTTAATTGTTGCTATCGATTGGGATTTTTAATGGTTTATTATTTTGTTTAAAAATATTTCCTATTTATTGAAAAAATTAATTTTAGCTAATTAGTTGTTGCTTTCGCAGTCGTTTTACAATGCTTAGTATCTTAGAAGCATTCCTCGTATCGACTATTTCTTAATTTCAACCAGTCTTCTCGGCACTACCGCTTTTTCTGATTTGACGTTGGTTCTCTAATTCCGTGGAAGTGGAAAAAGGCAAATTGACTGAAACCGATGTCTCGTTCTTCTAGGAATACCAACCGGGAATAGAGGAAGTGTTTTGCTGAAGTGTAGTTGTAGGTGACTCAGCTTTTAGTATTGCGTTTTGTACTACCCTTCTTGGGGATATTGGTTTGAGTTCCTTTTGACACGACCGATTTATCGGGATTTAAATACTACACTAGGTAAGATTTTTCTGAAATAATTTTTTTTACTGTGTGCCGGCACATCGCCGCCATGACGCTAAAGGATATTTTCCATTATTTCTAGAGGCTTTTCGAGCTCATCTTATTAAACCGAGGCAGTTGATCCTCCAGGCAACCCTCCAACTCAAGTGAAGTAAATATTGCTAAAGTTTTTTTTGTCCAAGTTAATGGTTTAATTGCTTTTATCTTTCTTCATTTTTTTTACATCGAATACCAGTTGCATTGCATTCCTATGGAATGCAATGCTCATTAGGCGGTTCATATGCCAAGTTTACTCAGCGGATTCATTTTTTTTTAAAGGGCGTTGGTCTATGTCTTGGCAGTTAGGGTAGGGCGCCACTATTTTTTTTACAAGAAATTTATCAATTATTATTGATCCTTAAAAATAGGGTAATAAAATGTAGAAAAATACCCTGTAAAAGAATTTTGAAAATTTTTGAATACACATATTAGTTATTATTTTGACTGCAATTTACCAAAATAAACACCAAGATTACAAATAACTTCTTTATTTAAAAATGTAAACTTACACCAACTCTTTCAGGACAATTAATCCTATATCAAATCAATTTGAGGTTATGGTTACGCTCTTAAACTAATTAGAAGATTCTCTTTTAAGGTATCTCACCGATATTACAAGAATAGTAAATCAAAGCAGCATAAGATACTACTTGTTAAACTATGCCTTATCACCTTATTATTGCTCAAATCTTATTGTATAGGTATAGCCAGTAAATATATGCAGATATAAATGAAATTATTATTAACCAAATTTAACCTAAATCAATTTCGTGGCAGCTACAATATCAGTACCTAGATCAATAAACAGTCCTCAATAATATAAAATCAATAAAATAACCAGTGAGATAAATATGTACATATACAGCCGTTAAATATCTATAGGTAAACGAATTGGGCTCAAGTCAATTCCGATATCAAGGCGACAAATTAAATTTGTAAATTTCAGTTATGTAAAATAAATTACTGCCATGAGCTTTACAGCTAAATACAGTAAAAATTAACTTAATCAGCTATTTGCTAATTATTTACCTAATATTGCAACGACACAATCAGGCGGTAGTTAGGCCTGAGGGTCAAAAATGGCAATGATAAATTCCGATATGGAAAACGACCTGCTCGCCTTGAGTGATCAGGCGAGAAGGGCTATCAATTCTCTCAAAAAAGAATATATACCACATCCGTCAAGTGGTGCTCCAAACGGACGTACCTATCGAGCAGGTTGGAATAAGGTCGCGAGAAGTAAGGTAGCGAGAGTATCGATAACACAAATCGACCAGAAAAATGAGAAAATCGCAATATTTTGTTTAATAACATTTACAACGTTACAATATCAATGGGTTCGTTTTGTTACTGCAGTTATTGTTAATTGTAATTGTTAGTGGTTTTAATGAATATATGTTTATTTCAGTGGAATTTTTCGGTTGGTTTCTTCCTTGGTGGCCCGATGTCTGATAATAAATTTGCATATTGATAGGTAGAAAACGACATCAGTAAGTCATATTATTCATAGCAAGTCATTAAAATTTGTACAGTTTGACATGAATCGATTATGAGTTCAGTTGGTTAGTTCAGTAGGGGTGAACCGCCCCGGCATAAATGACTAACCGACTATTAAATTTGTTTTACTGCTTTTCGCACGTGTTTGCTTATCCTCTTAATTAAATGTAAAACGAGATAGAGTGGAGCATATCCACGGGCTGTGAAATTTATAAAGCATTATGCTTATCCCGGAATAAATTGCTAAATATTCATGACTCGGAGAGGGTCAGACTTAAACGATGCTCCAGAGAATCCGTTAGTGGCGATGATCGGGTTGGATGTTCGTATACTACAAGAAAATGACAATTTAAAGCTCTAGAAGGGGTGTGGGATAAAAAGTGACCCATATCTGAGCCCCTTATATGAATCATGTTATTTATTTTTCGGGGCAAATGGGTAACTTTAAATATTAAGTAGCTAAATTTTCTAAAATAAACAATTTTAGTTTTCGTTGGCATTTGTCATCACCAAGTTACGCACCATAACTAGTAATAAAATCGTTTTATCTTCAAGAAACTTCTTGTGCCAAGTGAAAATATATTTTTTCTCAATCGTTGTCTAATTTTTCTGGAGATCAGACTGTTACTCTGCAACAAAGTTAGAATCAATTCAATGGTCCAATAAAGTCTCTCAAACTATTCCTTCTGCTGTAAAGCTGATGACCACGGGCTCTTGGGACTAAGCGTGTCTGTCACCCTTATCTATAACTATCCGAGAGTCCCCAAAGCAGCGGAATTCCGACACGCTATTGATGTCAGCTTTTAATGATAAAAGTAATAATCTTTAGATCAATAATAGGATAGATTAATCAAGAAAATATAAATTCTATTATCTCTATAGCTGAAGTGAACGATATAAAATTTTGGTTAAGTTCGAAGTCCTTATTTTTTTATATAAAAGGGATTATTATTTCTGCTTTGTTTTGGCAACAATTATTCAAATTACTTGTATACAAGTGAGAAAATTGGTTGCAAAAATCAGCGAAGAGCTGACTGGAGTAGCTTCGTTTTAGGTCTATATACTACGCTACAAAATACATTTCCATAGAATAATATTAGGGGTTAACCTTTAACAAAAACTGCTTAATATCCGCTTGTGTATTAAATTCTCCCATTTTTGAGATACTTCCCCATCTAAAAAGTATGTTTTGTAGAGCTGTTTGATAAAATGCGTTAGTTGTAGTAATAGTAGTAGTAACTATGCGCCAGCGTTGGCTCTCCCCTACCTTAATTAATATATATGACCTTGAAAAAATGTTAACGGTGGGGGGAGAGCCAGCGCCGGCGTGTAATTACTACTTACGCTCAGTTATACATTCTTCAAACATTTCTATTGTGAAGCACAAATTCTGTTCAACGTATTAAGTAATTTCATCATTTTAGCTTGAAGAAGGTCTAAAAAATGGATGCATTGTTATAGGTCTTAAATGTATTTTAAATCTACTTTCGCACACTAAACCTTTTCCGATATATTTTTAAGTGAAAAGCTTATAGCAGATATTCATAAAAATTTTATATTTTCAGATTACCCAACTTTACTGCCAACCTCTCATTTTAAATTCATACTTTTGGTTGTGCATTAAACAGGGTAAATATACTATAATAATATCTTCATATTTAATATCTTTAATGCGATATGATAATGAATCATATTGAATCATTGTTAAAACGTCAGTGCTTCTTACTTTTCATGGCACATCAATGAATACAAGTATGGATTTGTGTATGCCCGTCACGTACTTTGTGAAACTTATTTTACTGCCTCGCAAAAGTAAAACTACTGGGTCGATCTCTAATGGCTCCCTGTAAGTCCAAAGTTCAAAGTTGTTTATGGGATTTGTTTTAGAACCGTCCATAAATTATTGTTTTCTAAGATTTCTTAGTTGAGTTGCAGCCTGTTGGAACTAATTACTTCTTATACTTAACTACACCAGAGGTGAAGTTTCGAGAATGTGTGTTTAAAAAAATATTTTGCTGCCTTGGGTTTTTTAATTGACATTAGTATTTTATGACGCAACTGCTCATGTACGACACTCAGCTATTGAATAAATTTGAGCTAAATGAATAGATATGTCAGAATGTCAAATTTCCTAAGGCGTTTAATGCTAATATAAGAAACTAATGTAAAACGTGAGTTTTAAAAAAATATTTAGTCTAATTAAAGAAACTATGATATACCTAAGTATTCCTAAGTAGTATAGATAACGGGTAACTGTGACACTTCGATCCGAGTCAGACCAAACATTGGGCGCGGCTAAGCTATTAGCTTTCTTAACATCAGAAGAATATAATATAAAAGGGATTAACTATAAGCTATAAGATTTGATTATTTTCAAGAGGTAGCGATTCCATAAAGAAATTTTAAAAACTCATCAGTTATGCTTTTCCACATTTTGTTTTACACTCGCATGAAAAAAATTAAGAAATATTTTAGAAGCAAGATCCTTTAAAGTGGTTACTGAAGTTCTAACCCCATTCTTGGTGGTAGGTTCGTGATGAAGATTCTCTTATAGCTGCGCTTGTCGGTGGTAAAGATGCCAAATAATGACTTACTTGGTACAAATCGAATAAAATGTTTCATTTTGGTTCCAGCAAATCGATGCAGCAAGTGCTCACCGTCAATGTAAATTTTATTGATTATAAAGTCATATTTTGCAATCGGTAAACAAAGATTTTAAAATCCCGGGTAGTCGAATTACTCTTATTTTGCAAGTTACACCTATTTAAAATTATGACAAAATATTGTTCTTATCGTTTCAATTGCTCTTCCTTTTTATTGAAAATTAATCCGATTGAGACGAAATATTCATTTAGTCTTGTTTTGTTTCTTGCAAAGCGAAACTTTCGAAGGAATCAGATTATGAATCTTATATGGTGATTCAATTGTAATCTAACCTAAGCTAACCCAAAATGTGGTTTTCGGGGATTTTGAGGTAGTAATCTAGTGGTTTAATTAGTTCATCTCTGTACATAATATTAGTTGATGGCATATCTCTACATTTGTTCGTGTTCTTAGACCTAGACAAAACATAAGAAATACCACATTATTCTTACTGCAAGCTCATTGAATTTTTTCTCAAAGATGAAGAAAAAATGTTTTTTAGATTAGTATAGATCTGATTTTCATACTTCTTAATACAACTTTTATTTCAATTTATTCGAACGGATGTCAGTACTCAATTAGCCTTGCGCTAATATAATAATTACTAAGCATATATCATTGTAATAATATCCATATCATCCTTAGGTATTTAAGCAATCTGATTTTTAGCGTTTTTACGACAGTCAAAACTCTTCTCATTAGCCAAGATGATAATTAGAAATCGATTTCGCGTCAGATGCCTCCGTTGCCATCCGCAGTCAAGAACATTCCGCCCTAAGTTCGCGGAACTCCCTCGCTTTGATAACTTTATGTGATAAATTAAAGTGGATGGTACTCCTTAATTAGATGAATTTAAGGGGAAATGTGTTCCAAATAAGCTATATAGTACGATTGTAAGCACATGAAAATAAATATTTCAAATGCTCTATTGTTAAAGTGATTTTAAGAATTGTTTTTGTTTATTGATATTTCATAAGACTTAGACATAACTCCAAATTATGGATATTTTTAAACATGTGTTAGAAATATTAATAGAGTTTTTTGATTAAAATAGTTATTTTATGAGGCAACTATTCATGTCTTGCACTCAGCTATTGAATGAATTTTATCTAAATGAATAGGTAATATGAAATGTGAAATTTAGTAAAGGGTTTAATGCTAATATAATAAACTAATGAAAATACCAATTTAAATGTGAATATTGAAAAAATATTTAGTCTAATTTAGGAGCCTACGTATTTCTAAGTAGTATAGGTGGAGGGTTACTGTGACACTTCGATCCGAGTCAGACCAAGCATTGGGCGCGGCTGAATTCTTTGGCGAAGAAGTGGCGTAGTTTTGGTTATTTGGGAAGCAGCAGGCGTTAATGTTGCTAAACACTTGGTCGGCAACGACCATAAGCATTAAATAGTGTGATGCGGTAGATAGCCAGGTCGTGTAAAATGATTGAAATCAGATTAGAAAATTGACATGCTAAATTAATTAAATATTTCCATCTAGAGAAATAGGGTCAATCAAATGCTTGAATAGATAATAAACATTTGACAAAAAATACAATTTTATTAAAAACTAATATTTACTATGAAAAAAATGGATAAATATTATTCCAACTGACCTAGAATTCGCTATAACCTTTTTCAATAGTGCATTAATTCTTAATGGGACACGTAAATATTTGTATTGGTTTGAAAAATATGTTTGCATCTTTGGAAACATACGTATCTATATTATATTCAAGGTTCTTCTAAAGTCTGCAGCTGATTTGTATATAAAGCAATTTTATTTAAAACTGTTTTCGACGCACCGCATTGCATTTATTGTATTTGTGGTAAAAGGGATTGTGAAAAGTTTAGTCAATCGATTTCGGAATCATTTAATCTACATTATTTAGAAAGGCGTATTATATATTGGGCTTCTTTGAATTATTCTGAATATAGTCTGCCAATAGAGCAAAATAATGTCATAACCCATTTAAAATCAAGATGATTCGCAGTCATAGTTAGAAACTTACTAAAGTCTATTTCATTGGAGTTGATAGCTAGGTGCCCTCATAAAAAGTTCAAAAATTGTGGTTGGGTATGTCAATGACTTTTACCACTTGGAGCCTTTTTATTAATATATGTAGCATAACACAATAGAAATTGTAGCTCAGGCTAGCCTATATCTGGTGAATGAACAATAGTAGCATAAAATTCAAATTAGTGATGAGCATTACTGTCGGAAAACTGACTTTTAATTTGTCTTAATACGTAATAATTTTTTTCCTAATATAATAAACTAATGTAAACATGAGTTTTCAAAAAAAAAATCTAATTTAGGAAGCTATGATATACCTACATATTCCTCAGTAGTATAGGTAGCGGGGTACTGTGACACTTAAATCCTAGTCAGATCAAACGTTCGGTGCGACTAACTTTTTTCGCGAAGAAGTGGAGTAGCTTTGGGTTAGCTGGGAAGCAAAGGACAGCAATGTTGCTGAAAACTTGCTCGGAAACGACCTTAGCCATTAAATAGCGTGATGCAGCAGATAGCCAGCAAAAATGGTGTTAAAGGATTGAAAGCAATTTAGAAAATTGACATGCTGAATATATGTTTTAAATTAAATTAATATAAATATTTCCCTCTAGAAATATAGGGTTAATCAAAGGCTTGAATAAATAATAAACATTTACCAAAAAATATAATTTTGTTAAAAACTAATATTTACCCTGAAAAAATGTATAAATATTATTCCAACTGACTTAGCATTCGCTATAACCTCCTTCCATAGTACATTAATTTTTAATGGAACACGCAAATACTTGTATTATTTTGAAAAAGATGTTTGCTTCTTTGGAAACATACGTATTTATGTATTATGTTCAAGGTTCTTCTAAAGTCTACAACTGATTTGCATCTAAAGCAATTTTATTTAAAACTGTTTTCGACGAAACGCATTGCATTGAATGTATTTGCGGTAAAGGGGATTGTGAAAAAATTAGTCAATCGATTTCGGAATCATTTAAACTACATTATTTAGAAAGACGTATTATATATTGGGCTTCTTGGAATTGTTCTGAAAATAATAGAGCAAAATAGTGTCATAACTCATAACATAACCCATTTAAAAGCAAGATGCTTCGCAGTCATAGTTAGAAACTTTTTAAAGTCTATTTGATTGGGTCGATAGCTCGGTGCCCTTATAAAAGATTTTAAACTGTGGCCGGGTATATCAATAACTTTTACAGTTCGAGCCCCTTTATTAATATATTTGGCATAACACAGTAGAAATTATTGTGACCCAGGTTACCCCGTAACTAGTGAATGAACAATACTGGCATAACATTCAAGTTGATGACGAGCATTAATTTTTAATTTGTCTGAATACATAATATCATAATGTATCATTTTTCGGTTTTTTCAAAACATGTATTAATTCATCAAAACAAAACAGTTTATACAAAAACATAAAGAAATTATTACGTGTAAATGAACCGATAAGAGTCTAATAATCTTCAGTAAAATCTAAAAAGTTGTCAAGTCCTAAAGTAATAATTAATGACTCGATTTCCATTGTTTTATCGATTATTCTGTCAAGATCGAACATTTTTCGTCTCTACTTTAAAAGGTTTTATGGTGATTTCGCTAGTTTTTGACAGTTATATTCATCAATGAATTCACCAACAGTTGTTTCACTTCTTGGATCTTAAAAGTTTTGATATTCCTGCCAAATTAATTTTTACTTGTGCCCATATTGGGTTCAGCTCATGATATGGAGGTAAGTAATCTACAATAAGACCTCGAGCTTCAACATATTTTTTAAACTTTGTCTTATGCAGTCTAACTATTTCCAAAGGTTCTTTTTTCGGCATTTTACCATCACAATTTAATCTCTTCTGCTGTAACCTACACTGAATGATCTCTCATTTTTTCCGTGAAGTTATGGGAAGGTTTTCTATTAACCTACAATGATAGTTGGCGTTATCCATCACTATTACCGAATTACCGGTAATGTATTCGATCATTTGCTTAAAATATTCTTCGAAAAAGTCAGCAGTTGTTCTTTTTAATAATCCTTAGTTGAATTAAACAAATTCTAATAAGCCTTCATCCAAAAATATATCCTACTCTATAAGTTATAATAGGCCTGCACCTCTTTCCAGATGAGAGACTTAATCCCGTTGACGAAGTATGAAGATGAAGAAAGGTTTCATATGTATATGAATCTTCAATCTAACCTTGTTTCAGATGTTTATATCCCTAGATTATTTTTATATTATTGCTTCTTGCTTTCTTTTTGTCTCATTTAGCTTATATGGTAGCTTCAACTTCCTACCTCCAACTGTCATGTATGATCTTTATCAGCTGTCCATTAATATCTTGGATAATGCCATCATTATTTGAGTTTTCCTTTCAAATAATCCCAGTTTTCCTTCGATTCTAGCTCAAAATTAATGTGCTATTTTTTCTAGTTTAGTAAATCTTTTTATGCCTAAGTTCTCTTTCTAAATTTTATGTATTATATGATTCAGTTTTCCAGACTGCGTGGTTTATTTAATTTTTTGTTGCTCATCTGAAACGTCGTTATAGGCAATTTTTTAAGAGGGAGTTGCCTGGAAAAAATATCGGCGAATCCTATTTATCCGCATAATGGTTTATGATTTCCATAATGAGAAGACTATCCCTTAGTTACAAAGCTATCACTACACAGTGCTAGTTAATGTTTTGAATTACCCGAAACTTTATTTTAACATCTCAATTTTTTATGGTTAATTGATTCGTTCTTTCACAATTTGACAGTGAAAATCGCAGTTTCCTATTTTAATTGGATATTTTTTAAATCGCAATTATTCCAGGACTTGCGGAAAGATTAATTTTAAAAATTTGTTATTTAACGCGCATTTCAGCACCTACAAAAAATCCGAAATTTCATTCTAACAGTCTTAAATAAGCTATATAGTACGATTGTAAGCACTATTATTAACAAATGAAAAAATTAATCTATATCTAAATTATAAAAATAGATATTTCAAATGCGCTACTGTTAATTTTCATGGCATTAATATTTTATGACGCAACTACTCATGTCTGGCACTCAGCTATTGAATGAATTTTAACTAAGTAAATAGATATACGTATTCCTCAGTAGTATAGGAAGCGGGGTACTGTGACACTTAAATCCTAGTCAGATCAAACATTCGGCGCGACTAACTTTTTTGGCGAAGAAGTGGAGTAGTTTTTGTTAGCTGGGAAGCAGAAGGCGTTATTGTTGCTGAAAACTTGGTCGGCAACCACCTTAGACATTAAATAGCAGATAGCCATCGAAGGTGGAATTAAATGATTTGAAGTAGATTAGAAACTCGACTTATTGAATATATTTGATCATCATTCGCCTGTTTTAAATAAAATTAATTCAATATTTCCCTCTAGAAAAATAGGGTTAACCAAATGCTTGAATAGTTAATAAACATTTGCCATAAAATACAATTTTATTAAAAACTAATATTCATCCTGAAAAAAAAATAGATAAATATTATTTAAACTGACTTAGAATGAATGCACTATTCCATAGTTCATTAATTTTTAATGGAACACGCAAATATTTGCATTATTTTGAAAAAGATGTTTGCTTCTTTGTAAATATACGTATTTATATATTATATTCAAGGTTTTTCTAAATTCTGCAACTGATTTGTATCTAAAGTCATTTTATTTAAAATTGTTTTCGAGGAAACGCATTGCATTGAATGTATTTGTGGTAAAGGGTATTGTGAAAAGTTTATTCCATCGATTTCGGATCATTTAAACTACATTATTTAGAAAGACGTATTATATTCTGGGCTTCTTCGATTTGTTCTGAAAATAATCTGCCTATAGAGCAAGATGGTTACGCAGTCATTGTTACGTATTAAAATCTATTACATTGGAGTTGTGAACACATAAAAGATTCAAAACAGTGGTAGGGTGTGTCAATGACTTTTACCACTTGAATCCAGTTTCGTAAGATATTTGGCATAACACAATAGAAATTATAGCCCAGGTTACCCTGCAACTGGAGAAATGAATGAGGAGAAATGTATTATTTTTCGTTTTTTTTGATAAACATATATTAATTCATCAAAACAAGACAGTTTATAACAAAATATAAAGAAATAATTACATGCAAATGATCCTATAAGAGAGTTTAATAATCATAATAATGGAATCATCTTCAGAAAAATCTGAAGAGTCTTTATGTCCTAAGGTAATAATTAAAGAATCACTTTCCATAGTTTCATCTGAGGTTTCGTCGATTAGGTTGTAAGTAGTTTTCTTAAAATATTCGTTGAAAACGTCAGCAATTTAGCAAAAGGAATAATCTTAAGTTGAATCAAACTAGAATTCTAATAAGCTTTGATCAAAAATTTTATCCTGCTCTATGTGTCATAATAAGCCTGCGCCCTTTTCCAGACGATAAACTTAATCCCGTTGACGAAAGATGAAGATTAAGAAAGTGTTTCTTTAATTAT
>JAEQML010062778.1:0-23935 GCA_016904865.1 Pissodes strobi | reverse complement strand
GCCGAACAAACTCGAAGTGCCATTCCTCTTTGCGCCCTTCTCAATCTTTCCTTGTTCACTGCTATTTGGACTGAATCGCTCCAAACCGGTGCACCATACAAAACTATGCTCTCACATGCATATGCCAAAACACGTCTCTTGGAAGATGAAGGACCTCTGACATTCGGAAGGAGGGCACTCAAAGATTTTGCGGCCCTCTGAGCCTTTAAACAAACTTCCTTGATATGTTGTGTCATGGTGAGTCCCCGATCTACATGAAATCCGAGGTACTTCACAATTCTGGCTGGGACAACGTCCGTCCTGCCGAACCTAAAGCGGATATGTCCCACTTTCCATTTGTAGCTAAGAAGTATGGATTCCGTTTTCTCTGCTGCTACCTCCAATCGTTTCTCATGCGTCCACTGTTCCACCATCTGCAAAGTTTCATTTACATTTTGGATCATTTGCTTTTCCGTTTCGCAGGTTACAACTATCGCTAAATCATCGGCGTAGCAGAGCAATTCCACCCCATTCGGAACCGGTAAATCCATTATGCTGTTGTATAAGACATTCCACAGAGTTGGCCTCAGCACCGAACCCTGCGGAACACCCCCGAAGACTCTCCTCTCGTCATCCTTACCAAGGACTATAAGTCTGTCACTCAGGTAAGATTTTATTAGGTTAAGAAGATATGTGCTCAGACCATAGTTCCGCAATTCCTCAACAATAATCGCCCATGAGGCACAATTAAAAGCGTTCTTTACATCCACCAAAATTAGCGCGTTGTGTCTTCCGGGTCTTCTCCCGACTATCTCTTTCATACGATTAAGTGCGTGAGTGGTAGATTTTCCCTTGACGAAACCGAATTGGTTACGATGGAAGCCATTGTGCTTTTCCTGCAATTCCTTCATTAGTCGATTGTTTAATAATCTCTCGTAGACTTTCCCTATGACATCAATCAGGCATATCGGCCTAAATTTAGATGGATCTTCCGGACGCTTTTATGGTTTTTCTATAAGAACGAGTTTAGCTCTCTTCCATTCATCAGGAAATGACTGATTAACTAAAAACATGTTAAAATAATGGTACAATATTGCACATTGTCTATTATCAAAGTTTTAATCACATTGGGTGTGATATTATCACAGCCAGGAGCTTTTTTTATTTTAATTTTACCACAGGCTTCAGCAACCTCCTCAGGCTTCAACAGCTTACAGTCGTTTATCACAGTGGAATCATACTCAGGTGGCGTGGTCTCGGTTTTTTGGTGAATGAACATGTTTTTAAATTGTTCTGATTTTTCTTCCTTTGAAATTTCAACTCTGGGGGCCATCTTTTTAAGCTGCGATCGCACGATTCGATATCCATCACCAAATATATCATTTTGTAGATCGTCGCAAAGTTTTCTCCAAGATTATTCTTTCGCCCGCCTAATTTCTAATACTAATTGTGACTTCGCGTCTTTATATGTTTGTTTTAGTGCCTCCCGTACGTCTGCGTCTCTCGTTACTCTTTGGAACATTCGTCTCTTATGTTTTACATCCATTATCCTTGTTTGAATGTTTTCATTCCACCAATAAGACATTTGGTAATTTTCGTCGCAACGGACAACAGGTGTGCTCTCATGATAAGCTCTTCGGATAATACTTGCCATTTTGACAGCCTTTTGTGGTGTTGGCCTGCCGCTAGTTAGGCTCTTGAAAGATTCCATAAGTTTCTTCACGTTCGTTTCGCCATATTTACGTTTTCCCTTATTCTTCTCCATTATTCTGGCAGTAATCTCTGTGATGATAAATTTGTGTTCTGTGACATCCGGATCCTCTAGAATACGCCATCGAGGTAGCATCTCCATCACTTTCTCACACGCGATAGCAACATCTACGTATGAAACCCCTGTTGTCCTTACTAGCGTCGGAGTGAGACCGTCATTTAATACACTAAAATTTTGAGCACTGCACCATTCATGCAGTTCAACGCCACGCCTGTCTGTTACACTACCACCCCATGTCTCGTGCTTGGCATTAAAATATCCTGTTATCAGAAGTTGGCAGGTAGGATACTTTGTTTTGAATTCCGAAACCATTTTATGTAATTCTTGCAGACGCTCTCGGTATACATTCATGCTTATATACACGGACAGAATTAGTATATTTCTAGGACGAATTCCAACATAGCATTTTCCTGTATAGAAACTTAGCACAGACACAGACGGGTTTACGTTCACTATCGACACATCTTTGTTGTGGTTTGTATAGTAATTCCGCTTTCCAGTTGTGCATTTCTTCCGATTTGGTTCGCTTATACATATAACGTTGGTATATTTGGAGCATCTACATTTTGACAATTATACATATGCTCCTTAGCTGCAGAGATAGTATGATAATAAATGTTTTCAAATGAGTTACCTGAATCTTCATGATACTCATCAAAATCAATACCCTCTAATTCAAACTGAACATCATTAAATTCTGATAGTAAGCTACTCTCTAAATCCCTCAAACGAGTATCCAATTCAATGAGCTTTGAACTACTTGGTGATTCTTGACATGAATTTAGAAATGAAGCAAAGCGGTTTAATTTAGACTTTAAAATGTCTCTTTTTCTAATTAACCCATCAATATGAGCACTAGGATTGGTTTCCGGAATGTTACTTTGTCTTCGTCTTGGCATTTTGAATTTAATATAAAGGTTGTAGAAAGATTAAAGTTAGAAAAATGTAAGGTCAAGCCGTGAAAGTTTTACCTCAATTTCTACAATCTAAAATAAATGAAACACTATACATAATAATAATGTACATAAACTAGAACTACTTGGCCTAGACGTGCAAAACTAGTTTCTAAGGAAAAGGTCCGTGTTAAAATGTATAATTAAAAGGCAAAATGTCCTAGACTATAAGTTCTCACAGTTCCTCAAGGCGTGAACCGAATACTGACTGACCTTGTCTCCCACTTTGACGAGAGCAACTGAGACTGGAAACTATCTTGTTTGAGTAACCTACTACCCTACAGGAATGCAAAAACCAGGTACTTGCCACCTAGACCCTAGAAATGCCCAAACTGTGATTCTTCTGAACTGAAGAACCGGTCCCTGCAGCTCCAACTGTCGAAAGAACATGTAAAACATGCAACGAGTTTACCTTGAAAGCTCCAAGTATAAAATGTAAATAATGGTCCATACAACTGTTGCAACTGCACTAACACCCCCGTGAATCTCAAAAGTTAATTGGCAGAAATGTGTCAATGATAGAATAAGCAAACGTAAACGCACTTTTTAAAATTCCACTGGTTAATTATCCGTCTCGTAGGATCAACTTACATTGCGCCCTTAGGATTTGGCAACACCGCTTTTCCGTTTCAGCTGATGTGACTTGCTGAATTCTCAGAAGTTGCGTAAAACGGGTAGTGGACTGTATTGTGTATATAAAGAAAAGACGGCAGAATCTTCAAGTGGACGTTGCACTATTTATTCACGATATTACTTGCAATTATTTAATGTGGGTTTATACGGTTTATTCACGGGAGGAGCAATGTCAAGACAAGAAAAATGACGACCGTCCGGATCGCGACCTTGCGTATTGCACCCTCGACTTGCACTACTCTCGAAAGATGTCTCGTCTTTTTTGTGATTTATGGCGCGTTCCTTGGCTATGTTGCCAAGTCAACATGCATATTAAGAAGCTGGTTCAGTGTTTCGTTTTGCTATATACACTCGTGTAGTCAGTTATTTGAATTATTGCCACGCAATTAATACAAACTGTAAATTTCTATATTTAATTTGAACATAACCTGAACATTTCGATCGAATTGGGCACTTCATTGCCGACTGGTAGAAGAGTTTTAAAAAATTCTGCTTTAACCATTAGGCTTATTAATCATATATCGATGCATGCTAACTCAAAATTCCAACTTACCTATTGTTGTTATTAAAGTCAATGAGTACAGGAAACTAGAACTGAAACTCCACTTGTGCATGTTCTGTTGATAATATGACATTGTCCCGACGTGAGCACTGTAACTACTGTCACTATTTTTAATAGCTTTAAATAATGCGTCCTGAAACACTAGCACTTCTTCGGCGGCGAGCTTAGTCCAGTTTTCTTTGTATAAAATATTTAAGTCTTCTGTTATGCTCCATAGCTTACTAACAGTTTCGGCACGTAGAGCTCCTATTGCGGTGTTATCGGTTTGGGGATTTGCTTTAGATGCTGCAACCGCTGTATCTTGATAGAGGTCACCTGTAAATAACCAGACTAAATTAATATACCGAAAATGTACATTAAACATAGTTGAGTGAATTAGATTTGCAATGTTTTTCCATGATAGAAGCTTGATTCCGACGGGGTGCCTTATGGTAGACGAAAAACATTTTTCCGAATGATGGTTATTTGAAGACAACTCGCTGATATAAAATTGGCCTAGTATGATGAATGAATGGATGACAAATCGAAATAAGGCAAATGGTTTTCTCATAAAAATTCTTGAATTGTGAAGGAATTTTGCAAAAAATTCATTCATATTTCAATCCATATCTATTACAGCAAATTTTGCTGGTTTTAAATATTAACTAACCATTATATCTAAGCGTATATCATTAATTTATGGTGACTAATAAGCTAATTAAAAATTTAAGTAAAAAACAAGTTGCCCTTAACTTGAATAATCAAAATTTAAATGTTTCTGAAAGTGTACTTGCGTCATTATAATGTTTATCTACGGTCGTTTTTGCAATTTTTATACTAACTTTGTTACATGTCAGTTTAGTATGAAAATATGTAACAGATAGAGGTCAAATAAAGTCAGTTATTTCACCTTTAAGCCTACATCTATTGTTTGCGCTAGTCCGTCAAGCTAATATAATACTACCTATTCGTTTAGATACCTGCATGGTTGTCGTATTGTCAAAGAGGATTTTGGCCTTGAGGCAATTTGAGTTTCCCTCGGAATATGTGTTGACGACGATTTCCGCGTTAACCACCACGTGTGGCAGAAGTTATGGCTTGGCGTGATCCTCTTTGCTCTTGCAGGGTGCGTAGCGCAGATGATGATGATAGAGGACAAAAACTCGCTTCTTTACTAAAGATATGTGTATTATTGCCCAGGTTTAGTATACATGAAGGTTTGTACTTAGGTTGCTAACTATGTTTAAATCTATTTCACCAAAGGAGCGTGGAACGCATGACTATTCGTTGAAGACATCGGACGCGACCCAATCGGTTTCATGAGACAAATTGACACTTCCTTGAAATTCTTATTACTTAAATTATGTTGATGCTGTGAGAGTTGCTGGGGTTACTTTATATATCTGACTTTAATTAACTTATTTTTATTATTCTTTTAACTGACGTGTTCTAAGAGAAGTTTATTGGTGCATTCTCCGTAAAGGAACTAAATGTGAAAGAGGGTTTAACCCCCCAGAGTCTTTCCCGTTAAGGTACAAGATAACTTAGGTTGAACACCCAAGAGCCTTTCCCGTATAGGTACAAAATAGCTCTAGATGAACAGTGGGGTGAACTTGTTGCCAGAACGCTCCTTAAAGGATACACGAACTGAACCAAGTTGTCTTTTACTCGGTCCGCTCGATCTTTTATGCTAAAATTTGTTGAATGTTTACTGATTGTTTTTAAAACATGTTTAGATAATAATCATAATAATTATGTTTCAAGATCAAGCAACAAGTTCAAACTTTAGACTGAGTGTTATTTTTTAGTGAATATGATTTCTAGTTTACACATGCCCCTCTTCGTCTTGCATTGGTCCCCAATGCAAAAACAGTCTGATTTTTTTTCTTTAACTGGTTTTTATCTTCTACAAAACATATTTTTTCTACATTAGTAGCATTATTGCTTTCTTTTTTTTATGTCTATCGTCAGTTCAGGACGTCTGCGTCTCCAGAAAAGTCGGTAGTTTGAGTTTAAAAAATCAATGGTTGTTACTAAATCCTTTACGGTTAAAAAGTTCAAAAAGAAAAGAATCACCCTTATAAATAAAGATTTGTTAGCCACTGCCAAAGAAATAATTTAAAAAACTCTGTTATCGATAAAAAACTCATTTTTGATGAGTGTTTAAAACAGTGGAACCCCTTTAAATATTAACCAGTGGTCTTCAATATTTGAATAGTCATATCGTTCCCCACATAATTACATTTAAGTTATATTTGAGCACTTTTCACTCTTGGTTTTGGCTTATAGCTTAGTTCGGTCCTGGTTTTTCAGCCAATGATTATCCATGAATGAAGGTCCGTACTAAATTCCAGAACCTTGTCGTAGATCTCCATTTGGCTGCCGTCCGAACTGTGGGTCGACATTGAATGCTGCTCCAAGTACATACAAAAATATAAACAAAACATTAATAAACAATATTGACACTTATCTCTTAACCTAATAAATTCCTGTATATTATTTGTTAATATTAGTATATATGTTTTCCACTTTTAGGTAATGAGGCATACTAGAAATATCTTCTTATCTTGTCGTGCAATGTCATTAGTAGAACATTCGACAATTATTATTAAATATTTCAATTATCATTGAAAGTATTACTTTATACTTTAGTACTATATTCGTATGTTTATATTATTTTAATCCTCAAGAAGTATTGGCAAATATGCTTTAACAAAAAATATTCGAACAATTATGTGTTTTATCTTTCTTATGTACTATTCGATTAACACCCTTTTTTCTCTATTCCCTTCAAAATATATCTTATATTATCTTCAATACCTTAATAATAAGGTTTGAATCATACTGTATCTATAATTGAATAAAAAATATTATAACATATGCTAAAATGTATGTACTACGTTGTTATACTTATTAAATTGCGGCATTAGCTTTTTCTACACCATCTGTTATATTTGTGACGTCGCCGTCGGTCAGTATTAGGTCGTTGTTGGGTAGCCTTGTACTTGAGAAAAATCGTGGAAGTTTCAGATATTTGAGCTTGCATTCCATTGCCGGTTTGTTTCTGTTGAAGATAAAAATATTTTATTAGCGTATGCTGACGCTTGATTTATTTGAATGTTTGGCCTTGTCTCTATAAACTAAAAGGATTGTTTATAATTGAATTTATTATAACGTCGACTGCTTGACCCTGTAACCGTTGACCAGTTTGTTTTAGAACAATATTAATTACAGTATCTATTTAATACATGTATGGGTTATTTACACCTTTTGGCTACAATTATATTGCCTTAACTGATGATTTGAATTAATATTTTTAATTCCTAGATATGCGCACTCTCTAAAAAAGCTAATGTTATTATCTTCGGTGTAGGTTACCTCACACAAGTTTACAAGTTTTTCGCTTATTTCTAATTATTTAATCTATCTTTACGTATTTTGTCTATATATTTTAACTATTTCTATCTATTCTCTATGTTTTGTGTTGGCCGACACTTTTGTGATGTATTCTCTTTAATATTACCTCCTATCTTTAGTTTTTAACTTATTTTTCCGTATTTCTATTATTACTCTAGTTTATTATCTTCTCATATATTGTCTATTTTTCCTTATAACTTTATATATGCCCATCTATAGCTCCTAAATTCATCTCTTAGGTCCTCATTTTGCCCAAGTGTCCGACTTGTGATCTTCCCTATTAGGTATTTATCTGCGACAGTTGGCTGCAACATTTCCTATACGACCTGTATATCATTTCGCTTTCTAGCTGTTCCTTTATTTTAATTCGATAATATAGCTCTTTTACTCTCAATATTATCTCTTTTATTCTCCCATTACTCATTTAACTAAATGCCTGTGTGTTTTTCTGTAACTTTGCCAGTATGGTATCATCGTTAAACACTTGCATTTAAAATTATAACTTTTTTCCCCTAGTTATATACCACAATTTCTCATTTCCCTTTTTTAATGCCTACGTGTTTTTCAACGATTTTCCCAATAAGGCACTGTCGTTAACACTTGCATTTTAAATTATAGCTTTCGTCTTTAGTTACTCGAATCTCCATTAAAAAAAATTCTAACGCCCATGTTTCTTTTTCCCTCTACAATTTTCCCAATTAGGTACTTATCGTGATCATTTGCGTTCTTCCTCATCTCCTGTACTATCGTCCTCTACGCCACCTTCTTAGTTTCTTCGTTTCTGTGCGTATTTTTTTAGTTTTTGGTTACTTCTTAATTACTTCGTTACGTGTTCCTTCTTAGTTATATATTTTTTGTTTTTTTTTTGTTTATTTTTTCCTTTGGACCAGTTTATTAGTAGCGAAGTACCGAAGTACTCCCTTAGTGTATTGTTTCTTTATAGTTTCTGGTTTCTTCTTATACTTAAATTCCTTTCTTCTAGGTTCTGTTACCGTATGTACCTTAGATAATAGTTTTATATGACTTTCTCTATGTTTGGCGATATCTCTATTATGCTTTATGGCAACTTTTCCTAAGTCCTTTTAGAAAACCTACCTATAGATGCGAACGGCAGCCAGTAATGTAGTGGAGAGCTAGGTTCGTGGATCCTCGGTACACTTTAATAAAAATATTTGGGCACCACTTCGTTAACTTTGACTCAACTAAAAAAAAATCCATAAAGTTGTTAAATGCTGAAAAGTAATTCTTGGAGGAGCTTTTCAATAAGACATAATATTTCCCCAAAATAAATACTTTATTCTTTCCCTACTAATGAGGAGATACCTTGATACAAAATAATAATGATACAGTACAATTACAATCACATGTATAAACAATAAAGCAATAGAAAAAAGGTTTACATAATATTGACTATTATCAACAATGTTGTCAGACGCAAACTGTTAGGCAAATATTCTGAGCATACCCAAAAATAGGTTACTAGAATGAGGGCAAATAGCGCAGGGTTTAAAATTCATTAGTTTTATTCTGCCGCAATAATATAAAATAAAATATGTATATAATCACTCAATGTATAGATAATTTAAATTTGCCGAGACAGCCTTACAAATAAAATGGTAAATGGTATGACTTACAACTTATGAAGTAGGTTTTTCTCAACCTTACAATATTCTCCAAATAAATACCAGTATAAGTATATGTACGGTCCATGTAACTCCAAAGCACTTCAAATCAGAAACTGACTTCTCCAAACTTGGTACTCCACATCCAGCCAATTATAACAACAAGGGCATAACATGCAAATGGTGGTTTTAAAGACCTAAGACACGCAAGTAAACCAGAAACACGCTGGAAATGGTATCGCAATCATTAGGCAAAGCGATATACGTGTGCCAGAGCGGTACCCGTGGAGAGAACCCTAAAAACAATTGTTTGTCTAAGCAAAAAGTAAATATCTTACATTGAAATGATTACTCATAACCTAACTAGTTTTTCATCTTACCTATAGAACTATCTATAGGGCCTATAGTCTGGTAATAGCCAGTCGAACAAAACGAACAGTGTCCATTCTAGAGATTTCTCCAAAAACAATAATCGACCATTCCAATGATCAGCAACATAAGAGCAACAGCAATACATAAATTCTTCTAGAATGATTGGAAAATACAATTAATTCCACTGAAAGACTGCATGAAAAATTTTGTGACTTATCACGTGGAGGTCGGATTCCAATAACTTAACAAAAACTAATATAGGTAACCTCCATGGCCCTGGTTCGAGTCAAAAAACTTAAACGTAGCAAAAATATCATAAAATAATGACCTCAATTATTTAAACCAGTACATGAGGATTTACACCGCGGCCTCGGAGAAGCCACAATGGGATATCGACCCGTCACCTAGACGACACGGCGCCGGCGCCAAAAGAAAGAACCTGCAACCAATTTCGCACTTTGACCCCTAAAATTGTTGCCAACCTAACTTAGTTGAAATAGCGAGTCCGAGCGCATCCACGTCACTGCTCTAGACCATATTCGCCAAGCATCAAATAAATACACCTTAAAAGGAATCTTTATTTAGGAACGTCGATTCTTGAACATGTCTAATTCTAACTGTCAAAAAACATATGGTGTGCCTGTCACTGATAGACCGATAGGTGAATGACATTTTGACACAAGAAATGAAAACACGAAATCTCATCGAAAGACAAATAAAACAAAAGGAAACAATAAACCTAAACACAATCAAATAAACGAATTATAAACAACATTAGACGACTTAGTGACTCACAGCTCAAATGATGCAGTTGCTATTGAGAAAAACTAACTTATCTCAGTGGTTCAATATTTTTTTAGAAAGAACGATATGCTGAAATTAAATTAATATAAACCTCCAAGCAACGTTTAAACTAATAATTTGCCCTAAACATGTCACACATTAATAACAATAAATATTTATTTAAATTAAGTGCGATTTCAATGTCACAGCTGAAATGATGCAGATATCAAAATACTACCAAAATTATCAACTCAAAAAAGAAAAGTAGGCGTTGCAATGGATTCTTGTTGCAATTGTTTCTTTTTTGACGTTTCGCGCCAACATGGCGGATTTGAAGTGCGTTTCTCTATTAGTAAAGTGAAATTGTTTGAGAATGGTTCGTCAAACTACAACTGAAGAGCGAAATTTAGTAATTACTCATTTTAGAAACGGCTTTAGTCAGAGGAATATTGCCAAAATGGTTAATAAGTGTCCGTCTACTGTACAACATATCATAGAACGATATACTCGAGAAAATAGAATTCAAAATAAATCAAGAGTTGCGCCATATAAAAAGTTAAGTGGACGTATAGAGAGGTGGATTGTCAGAGAAATTATGAATAACCCTAAAAAAAGTGCTCCAAAATTGACAGGTGAAGTACAAAGACAATTTGGAATAACATGTAATCCAGAAACTATTCGACGAGTTTTAAGGAAGAACAATTTACATGGTAGAACAGCAAGAAATAAACCCTTCATTAGTCGAAAGAATAAACTTCTCAGGTTACAGTTTGTACGTGAACATCTTAATAAAAATATGGAGTTTTGGAAGTCGGTAATATTTGCAGATGAAACAAAAATAAATTTATTTGCATCTGACGGCAAAATAACGGTGTGGAGAAGACCCAATAAAGAGTTAAAAGAGAAAAATATCAAGACGACGGTTAAGCATGGTGGAGGTAATGTTATGTTGTGGGGATGTATGGCTTCTAGCGGTGTCGGTAATTTACATTTCATCGAAGGTAACATGAATCAATACATGTATTTGGACATTTTAAGACAACATTTAGTGGCTAGTGCAGAAAAATTGGAATCAACCCGAATTGTCGCTTTTATCATGACAATGATCCGAAGCATACCTCTTATCGAGTATTCGTGAGTGGTTACTTTACAATTGTCCTCATGTTGTGAAAACTCCAGCCCAATCACCCGATCTTAACGTTATCGAAAATTTATGGTTGATCTTGAAGAAGAAGGTACATGGTAGTCATATAACAAGCATAAATAATTTAAAAATTAAAATAATACAGGAATGGAATATGATTGATCCCGAATACACGGAGAAGTTAGTTGAATCAATGCCAAAACGGCTTCAAGCTGTTATTGATAACAATGGGGGGCCCACAAAATATTAAACTGATGGCCGATTCACTTACTTAGTGCTTATTTTGTTAAGTTATCAAGTAATTATTGTTGTAATTAAGTGTTTTTCAATTGTGCATCATTTGAGCTGTGACTCAAAATAACGCACCTGTAGTATTAGAGTTTGAATTTGTTTATGTTTATTGATATTCTGTTGCAATAAAATGATCAAGTTTTTGACAAACCTATATTCATTCATCTTTAGTATCCTGCATCGATCAAATTTTAGTTTTGTATTCAAATTGGTACTTAAATAGGTTTTTATGAAACTGCATCATTTGAGCTGTGAGTCACTGTATATGATCTCCAAGTCGTTTGAGGTATGTACTGCTAGAAATTTATCTAAAATAATACATACTCTAGGTTACATTTGTATCGAACAAATTGTTAAGTTTTTATTAACTTTTAGATCAAAGAAAGGCTTGTGAGCACTTTCCCAAGCAATAAAGAGAGCTCAAATATTTAAATCCAAAGACAATAGCCTGACAAATTCGGCTGCCCAAAATTAAAACGAAGTAACTGACATTTTTTCCAAAACGGAGTTATATGTCCAAGAGAACTTGCTGTGTTTTTCCGCACATTTTGATAGCAGACCGAACCAAATCAGTGAATAAAAGACGAAGTTATGATACATGCTAAAAACAGTAACTGCACACATAATCCCGCCTTTACAAAATTAAAACACTGTAACTCCACAATGCAAAAAAGAAAGGCAGTAACAGCTTAACAGTTAATGTCTTTTTATTTGTGATTTTCAATTACTGTGTTCTTATTTTTTGTTTTTTGATTATTTTGGTTCGGTATAAAACGAAGTAACTACATTTTGCTGGATAAAAACAAAGTAACTACATCGCAGTTACTGCGTTTTAATGTTGTGAGATACAGTTGCTTTGTTTTTTTCCCAGCAAAATGTAGTTACTTCGTTTTATACAGAAACAAAATAATCAAAAAACAAAAAGAAAGAACACAGTAATTGACAATCACAATAAAAGACTGGTTGTTCTATGGTTAAATAAAGGCTTTTCTTAATTCTACTTTCATTGATCCAAATAAATTGTTCTCCCACTTTTATCATTACGCCATATCCTACATAATTTTTTAGATATTAACTTGGATAATGAAGTAATTTAAGAAAAAATAATTTATTTCATGTGAAAATAATAGTAATATTACCTTCGTTGTAATAAAAAAAATATATGTAATAATGCTAATGATGTTGTTTGATTATTTCAAAGAATATATTTGATGGGTTAACTAACTTTACAGAATTAAATCAAAGTAAGTGTAGTTAATTTGTTTTAATGTGTAATATCATTTGATATGTCTTCCAAAAACATAAGAAAAAACAAAGTAATTGCCGCCTTACTTCGATTTATCAAAATTATCAAACCATACTATACTAAAAACACGCTTCTCCCCCTTCTTCTATGAAATTTGAATCCTTACCGCTCCCAGAAGCATTTATTTTGATCGGCTGAACAAATATGTCAAAAGTTCATTTTTCTCCGTTCACATATAAATGCACTTACTTTGTTTTAACTTTGGACAGCCGAATTGGTGCACAATCAAAACTTATAAAAGAAGTTTCCGAGACCTAGTCGAGTACCTTCGACTCTGCAAGGGATAAAAATCAGCCTTGTTGTTATGGTCATCTCATGCATGTGTAGTACATTATAAATGAAAATATAAAAAGTAAACTCAATAACTTTCAAGACAAAACAAGGTAATGTACACCATACCTATATTCTATATTGGAATAATCCAAACTAAATTGCGTTTGTAAATAAAAATAAATATAAATCAAGCAAAACAGTAGCATTTGTTCATGCCAAAATTTGAAACGCTACAGCTTTTTATATAGTTTCTATGAAACTCTATTGTTATTTCTTAGTTCCTCGTATATTTTGCTTTCCAACTATCTGACTTGTGAATTTCCCCTGTTTGGTACTTATTCTGAGATAGTTAAGTTTAACAATTCTTTATACGCATTGTATACACTTATTTCTTAGTATATTCTTTATTTCCACGTTTCCTACTTCTTAAAAACTTCATCATCCTTCTTCTGCTTTTTTCTATTTGCTTGTGTGCCTAAGTGTTATTTTTATATATTATCTAAGGTATTTGTCAAAGATATTTGTGTTTTAAACTTGTAATTTTTAGCAACTTTTTTCCCCAAAAAATTCTCTATGTCGTCGTCCTTCCTAATAACACTTCTCTTATATTTTTGTTGTATATTATCTATCTTATATTTTGCGATGGCCTCTTTTGTCTCTCGCATGATTAACTGAAAATTCACTTCTTCATTATGGTCCTCTTTGTCTTCTTGCATTATGATATGAATTGGTGATGCCTTGGTCCCTGGATCCATCGTATGAGTGTCCTTGAGCCTAATTTGTTTTATTGCTTTTTATTATGCTTATTTTGCCATGGGATAGAGATTTTTCCATATAACTCCGAGAGCAGTTAAGTTACTCCTCGAAGGAACGAAATTCCGCCCGCAGAAATGATTCACTCCCTCTGGAAGATGTGTGATGAACAACTCGAAATCACTCATCTCTGTAATACTCAGTAATGTTGATTGATGGTAGCTCAAATCTGAAGAAAACTGGTACACGAATTTAACCTTGTGGATCTTAATGGCTATAAATTGTGTTTGGAGATTTATTTAATTCTGATGCAAGAAGAAAAAATTTACTGACCCTGTATATCAAGGTGGACAGCAATCGAAACGGCACTTGTCAAAATGGCTTGATGATAAAAATAACGATGCACTTGTTATGTCTACCAAGGTCCGAATGGCGTTACTTGTGGAATGGTCGAAAAGGCACTTCCACCATGTGACTTCACTGCATCTAAATAACTGAAACGCCTCCAAGATTAGGGATCTAAACGGCTGCCTCCAATAAACGGCTCTAGAGAAGAGAACGGCACCTCCAAGGTTATCTCTTTGGCGACTCCATGGTCCTAGGTCCAATGTACGGGGATCAGAACGGGCCTCCACCACGTGTCAAAGAGGATCTCTTGTCAAAGAAGTCATAACGGCACTTCCAATAATTGGTACTAGGCATCAGAGCACTTAGGTTGATGACTATGGTTACATATATTTTACTAGAGGAGCGTGCGACGCATGACTATTCGTTGAAGACTTATCGGACACGACCTATTCGGTTTCATGAGACAAGTTGAGACTTCCTTGAAATACTTATTACTTAAATTATGTTGATGCTATGAGAGTTGCAGGGGTTACTTTATATATCTGACTTTAATTAACTTATTTTTATTATTCTTTTAACTGACGTGTTCTAAGAGAAGTTTATTTGTGCATTCTCCGTAAAGGAACTAAATGCCAAAGAGAGTTTAACCCCCCAGAGTCTTTCCCGTTAAGGTATAAAATAACTCAGGTTGAACACCCAAGAGCCTTTCCCGTATAGGTACAAAATAGCTCTAGATGAACAGTGGGGTGAACTTGTTGCCAGAACACTCCTTAAAGGATCCACGAACTGTACCAAGTTGTCGTTTACTCGGTCCGCTCGATCTTTTATACTAAAATTTGTTGAATGTCTACTGATGTTTTTAAAACATGTTTAGATAATAATCATAATAATTATGTTTCAAGATCAAGCAACAAGTTCAAACTTTAGACTGAGTGTTATTTTTTAGTGGATATGATTTCTAGTTTACAGTATGACCCTATCCTTTTATCGAGCTGTTCCAGAGAAAATTGAGAGTTCGGTAGTCGTATACGTAACATGCTATTCTCGGGCTCTTTGACAGGATCGATCGGGTTTTATGAACACATTCACTGGCTTATCACATAATCAATGAATAAATCTTACTGTATTCTGGTTATTTTGCGAGGGCCTAGAAAGTGATTACAATCTATGCTCGTAGAGAAAGTAAAGTGCAAATAGAATTGTGTTATGCCATATACATTTCTAATATTAAGCATATGATCCCGGATAATATCAAGCAATTTTGTTCGTATATAAACTCTTAAGAAGGAGAATGGAATCCCTAAAAAATGCACTTTAACGGCCGTCCCCTAGAGGAAACGCGTGATATTGTAAACGCTTTCGCCGAACACTTCAAAGATGGCTACTCGGACCATTCTAATATTGAAATCAATGAAGCTGCTCTAGCAAATATCGAGAGCGGTTGTCAGTTGCTATACCACCACTTTACAGCCGAAGACATTATCAACAAACTATTGGACTGCAACAAGAGTGCCGGCCTAGATGGAATTCCGCCTCTTTTTCTAAAATCTTGTTTGGAGACCTTGTCACTTCCAGTGTGTGGATTATTTCAAAAGGTTTTTTATGGTGGCAACTTTCTCTCACAGTGGAAGGAATCCACGCTATTTCCTGTATACAAGTCCGGTGACAAAGAATATATCAAAAACTATAGGGGAATATCGAAACTTTCAATTCTTCCCAAGCTCATGGAATCGGTTTTAGCTGATGAAATTTTTCATACATACAGGCATTACATAAGGGAGGAATAGCATGGTTTCTTTAAGGGTCGTTCAACCAGCACAAACCTAGCCATTTACCAGGATTTTCTGGTTTTAAATCTGGAGAGAGGATATCAGATCGATGTTATTTATACCGACTTATCGAAAGTGTCCGACAGTGTATGCCACAAATTGTTGATGAAAAAACTATCACGAGTAGGAATGGGAGAGGCTTATCTTGCCTGGATCGAGAGCTATATTCAGGGACGTCACCAACGGGTTCTCATTGGAGGGGTCTCATCAAGGTTAGTTAATGTTCAATCAGGGGTAAACCAGGGCTCACACATAGGACCTGTACTTTCTCCTTATTTGTTAATGATGTATCTTCCTGCTAGCGGGTTACAAAGTGCCTATTGTACGCAGACGACCTTAATTTTTTTAACATCGTTGATGAGAGTATTGACAGTTAGAGTGATCTTGATCGACTCGTTGAGTGGTGTGACAAGAACTGGTTGAGGCTGAACGTGGACAAATGCAAAAAGATGCGTTTTTACAGATGCCATAGTTCTTTGGTCATGGAATATAAAATTAATAAGACGGTGCTTGGATCAGTTCAGTCGTTTAACGATCTAGGAGTAATATTTGACCAAAAGCTTACCTTTTACCTCCATCTAGATCGAATAATATCAAAATGTTTTACACTTCTGGGGTTTATAAAGAGGAACACTAAACTCACGGTTGATACTAAAGCCATTACATCTCTTGATAATTGTCTCATAAGAAGTATCTTAGATTACTGCTGTGTCATCTGGTCTCCATACTATCAATGTCACATATCAAGAATGGAGAAAGTCCAAAATAAATTTTTAAAATATCTGTTGTACCATTGTACATGTATGTATTGAATAAATAAATAAATAAATAAATAAAAGAAACCTTCAAAGTTATAGGTATTTGTAGCAGTGCATTTCAAAACATTCAGTAATTCTCTTACCTTCCCGAATAATCATTTGCTCGATGATAATACACATTAAAACAGTCTCATGGATGTTAGAAATGTTGGTTCCAAAGTTTATCGGTTATTTTCCTGGATTTGTTTCAATATTTAATTGGAAAAGTAAAACATTTAGTGAATGTTTATTGTTTATATCTGATATCATAACCTTCTTCTTGATGTGTTTGCTGACCAAGCCAACAAGAAACAACATAATGTATTGATATGCTGCGATCAGTTTGATGTTAAACTACTGTCCTTCGCTTTCGCTTGATGTACGTAGGCAAGATATTTTAGTGGTTACGTTGTGTTCCCTAAATTTCGCAACACCGCCCGGGTTGCTCCGCAGTTAATTCCAACAGAGACGCAGGCTTTTGGCTTAATGTGTGCGTTTAGGCTTGAATTATTGCGCCGCGGATTTATGGTTTTAGCGTTTTGATGTCAGGAGTTTAAAATGGCCGCCGGCTGTAACAAAGTGGGTTTTGTTTGTTTGGTCATTGTGGATAATGGTTTTATTTTCGGTTTTTTTTTTGTCCTGCCAGCAATACATAATATCATACAGACTTAGGCACATTTTATTGCAAATTGAAGATGTTATGGTTGCTACCACCATCTTGTTGTATTTTACGTGTGTCGCAGGACAATGTAAAGCTTGCCTATTTGTCGATTTTTTTTTATGGCCCTTAAACTTGGTGTTCGAGGTGGACGATCTTGACTTGACTCGACCGCGTTCTCTTCTCTCTTCCAAAGAGAAGGTAGGGCGTAAGCCTGATTAAAAGTTTAAGAATTTCTAATTCGCCCTTACGGCGATAACTTTATTTCGGGCTGGAGAAGTTGGCACAGTTACCAGTTTGGTGGAATGAATTAATTGACGGAGAATTGGTTGAATTTTGTCTGAAGTCAAAATTTCTTTTGGTAACTGGCTACGTGGGGAGGATTCCCGAACAAAATACGCCGTTTTCTTCTTCAAGGGATGCCTGTAGGAGAGTGCCTTGCTCCCATTCGTCATCACCAACAAAAACCCTGCGTAGCTAGGGTTTTTATTTGGAGCGAGTTAAGTAGCTAACCAAGTAGCTACAAGTCAGTACGGTTGATGGTTTTTGTTGGTACCGACTGCAGCCATAGACGTAGAGGCATTACCACAATTGCCAATGAGAGTTTATGGGTCTCAAGGCGCCTAGCAGCCTACATTCAGAAGGCAGGAGGTGATATCGACAGAGACCAAATAAGATAAGTTTGTGATCTTTTACATTATGTTATTGGCGTGTTATTGGTGCCTAACGATTGTTCGATCATTCTTTATCTATTCCACTTTCATTATAATTCAATTTATTTAAAATTACAGTCTATGTATACACAATTTGTCTAATTCTATAATTGTGAGCATGTAGTTAACTTATTATTATTTGTTTTCACTTTAACTTTCGTGGTTCCACGAACAACAGAGGCCGCAATAGAAGGAGTTAGCGGAGAATATCAAACCCCGTCCGCCTATCTGCAGCTCGATGCAACCAGATGGCGCTACATCAAAGAAATGTTAAGAATGATCTTTCATTAGCTTTTTTCCCCTGAAACAATCTACAATATAACATATCTAACCTTAATCCCACTTGCTGTCAACTTTACAACTTTAAATCATAGGGAACTCGTTATCAGCTCTAGAAGAACGCAGATGCTTGTAGCGCATAAGTATTTTATTGTACATAGTTAAGACTTTTACCGTGAGGACAATACGTGGTTTAATTTTGACGCTCTCTCTTATGATTACACGTAAGGGAAAATGCGTGCTCAGAATACACTATATGTAGTGACTTCCGCGCGCACGTACCCCGCCTCGAGCGGCGCATGTTCCTTCGAAACCGCTACAGTGAGCGGCCAAGGCGTACTATGTGCCACATGTGGCTCGGGGTGATCCAGTGGGGGGCCGCGTAGACTCAGCATGGCCGAGTGATGCTCTAGCGCATCTATGTGGTGCCCCGCCTCGATTTGAGCGTCCCCAGAATATTTATTAATAGGCAAAAATTGAGAAACCGATTCCCTCTGACAACCAAAGGCCACTGCCGGGTCTAATATGAATTCCTCAGGGTCGCCAATATACTCGCTAGAAGTCAGCGGGGGACTCTGGGTTAAAGCTATCTGTTTCGCTGATCTATCAGTTCAAGTACCAAGAGCTGTACCACACTCGGGGGGCTTTTTGTGCTCGGTTGTTGTCAACTGAGCGGTTCGGAAAGTAATCTTTTTACTTCTTAAGATATCTACTCTCTTACGGTATAACAATAATAATTATGTTTCTACTATGTTTATGTCACGGGGTACCCAGTCGTTATCGAGTCGACTACTCGTTATTTAAAAGAGTTCTTTGACAACGTCCAACCCGTAAACTGATCTCACTATTAGTCCGAGGAGAACAAAGGATCGCCGACCAAAGCCTTTCCTGCTATCCAAGGGAAATTTGAGATAGCAGTCACCACAGAACGTCTGTCAGCAGCAGGCTGAATTAAATACAACACAAAGTTAGTGGACAATAAATTGGTCTTGGACAAGAAATTTGGAACACCTTATAGATGCATAGGAGACTGATTCTAGAAGTCACCCTGTATATAGGGACTGCAGAATTAACTCAAAAGTTGAAACTAAATTAAAACAAATATTTGGCTTACTTTATCCCTTAGGAGGCCGAAACGTTATTAATCAAATACCTTGAAGAACAACGGTAGTGTAGAAAGATTCCCAGGGGGGCTTACTTGGAGGGGATGCTTTTAAATAAACCTTAAACTTGTACTAGCAGAGTTCAACTCTAATCTAGTATTTTTTGAAACAGAACTGTTATTTGGATTTTTTCTATTTTTTTGGGGATTCTCGCACCGCACGCGAGATTTTCAAACCGCGTTCGAAGTCTTAAGCAGAACGCCCACAGAATCGGCACAGCACGGCCAGCACTGCCGGCATAAGTTGCTATCTACGGTATTAAACGAGATGCCGTTCCGCGCTGTTCCGATTAAATGGGCGCTGCCTCGTTTATTAACGTAGATAGCAACTTATGCCGGCCGTGCCGGGCCGGTCTGTGCCGATTCAGTGGGCGCCGTGCTTTAAGGGTTCTGCGGAGCCGAATTTCGTACGAATTTAACAAGGATTGCAATCAAATCGTCTTTTGGGCACGTCAGGCGCTCGTCGCGAGTGTTTTGGTTACTACTCTAAGCCTGCTTTTAAAAATCGTTCTTTCTTGTGGCTTTTTGGGGGGTGTTAGATATGTGTTATATGCCAATCCCTGGCAACTTGTCAGATGCTGCTCGGCAGCTTTCTGACAGAGGTTCTGTGTAAGTCAGGGGGGACTTTTTGAGGATTAATGTGTGATTTGTGTAGTTAAGACCAAACTACTCCTCGCAGACGGCTCCCAGTTCAGGGACCTTGCTGGTTCTGTATGGTATACGAACTAGTGATAGATAGCATCGTCCTTTGAGATAGGTCCAGTCGCAACAGTGTAACTTCGCTACCTCCCGTACGCACTTGGCTAACTTATCACTCTTTGAACCCGCCCTAGTCGTTTAGGTTAAGCGTTATTTTTTTTTCGGCTTCTATGTCTTTTCGCTATCCACCCTGAGGCTGAGTAGCTAAAGAATGGGAGAGTCAGGGAGCTCGCTAGTTTTTCACACATAACTAGCCGTCGACGCGCTTTACGCTGGCCCAATGCTTAACTACGACTAGTATGAAGGACCAGAGAGGCACGTATGTGAATGGGGGGAACCCAAACAAGTAGGCTGACCCAAGGTGCTTGCAACTAACCTTTTTCGCGGGGTGATGTTTTAGGGTGCGCACTACAGTTGAAGGTCTCGGAGAATTGTTGACACTCGGTCGCTGGACAAGATTTCTTCAAGTGCTTAACTTCTGTCATCAAAATTTTGTCCCCTAAAATTCCTTAGTCGTGAAATTCCGAAATCTCAGAAAAACTCGATAAATTCGGTAGAATGCTGATTCGGTACCAGTTGAAAGTGCTGATCCTACAATGCCATTTCCTTCGCTTCGGAGCTGCTTTGGCTGGTCTGTAAGCTTCTTAGAGCCCTTCCTTTTTCGATATTGTCGAATATTCGACTAAGTCCTGAGGTTGCAAAATCTCAGAAAAACTCAATAAATTCAGTAGGGGGTTGATTCGGTACCAGTTGAGAGTGCCGGTCCTGCAATGCCTTTTCCATCGTGCAACACGTTTTTTTTTAAGATTGAACCCCAAAATTTTTTTTTCCAATTAATTAAAAAAATTGTACCTAGCCCCGGAGAGTCGCGTTACAAAGCCCGGCCCCTGTCGTGGGGTCGTTTGAGCGCCACCCATTCTAGCCAGCTAAACGGAAAAAGCTCGGCAGGTGTTGTACCGAGTGGCTAGATTCGCTCATAAAATTAACCGGTTCTTAATTTCAAACTATCAAAAAAAATAAAAGAGAATAATTATGGCACTATAATCAACTAACTTAACCTATCAAAAAAACACAATCTAAAAATTTAATGGACACTATATTTGCTACTAAATTCTTTTTTTTTTGCAAACAGCAACAATCTATCTGGAGAAAATGGTTATATTAAAAAAAGGTGGTTGAGTAGACAAAAGAATGTTAAATGACTTAAAGTAATTAATAAAATAAACTGAGTACAATATGAAGATTGTACGTACAGAGACCAATTCAGTTGGAAAACCTCAGTTCTATATGCCTTATCACTAAATGCACTAAACTACTTATCAAAGTGATAACTTGGCGCAGACTAAGCTTCTTACAACTAGGTATGCGTGCGCTAATAGCTGCACTGATGGTGATAATATGCCGCAATGAGCGGACACAATGATTAGATCAAAAAACTTGAGAAGTTAATAAAAGCACCAGATCAGATTAAAAATATGGTTAGCTTGATTCATACGATAAAAAGATAAAATTCAGAGCAGTTATATCTGCCGACTAATTAATAAAATGAAAAATTAATGAAAAGAATGAAGTTATCCAGCCAGCACTTATCTTTTAAAATGAGAAAACAAATCAAAGCAATTTGATTAACTGGTCCGATAAACCAGTGAATAAATGTAAATTAAATTAATTAAAATCAATGAGCTACCTCAATTCAATGTGTGATTTATATCAATAAAAGTAAGCGAAGATTAAACATAAGACACAATGAAACATAAAACATATACCCAAATCCCGTCGTCGAACTCTGTCGATGGCCTCTAGTGCGGGAACCGCAGCAGTTCTTTAACAGAAGTTCTGGCCCAGCAGAAGAAGTTCTGACCCAGCAGAAGGACCCTGAAATAATCCAGTACGCATTAAATGAAGCCCCCTTACTTTAATAAAAAATCATAGACCCCCTCCCTCTTTGCATAAATACATCTTCTTTATAAAACAAATTTTCCCAGACAAAAAAACCATGGACTTGCAGTGCAATAAAGCAAATAAAAGAGACATTAAGGTTCAGGTAACTTGAATATAAAAAGATAGGTATGAATCACCCCTAAAAGAATATATAACTTCCCCATATGATCAAAATTAAAGTTGCATTAAAATAAAAATTCGGATCAGGTAAAATGGAGTAGATAAGATAACACATGGGAAAAGCAAATGGCGTTATGTGCACAAAAAAATAAAAGGTAGATAAGCAGTCAATTTCATTAATTTAGGCAAAAATGGTAGCGATATTTACCTCAGATTCGGACTTGAGGGTATATTAGAGGATATTCGACGGTCTCGGTCTTATGGGACGAACGTGGAAGCCGCTATAAATAATGGAAATAAAAAAAAATTTAGCAAAATGGCGGTCAAGTGCTTCAAGGCACAGAAAAAGGAATCCAGAGAAAATGCTTACCTAGTACAGCTTGTAGAGCCCGAATAATCGGTCGTGTCAAAACACAAACAGAAACGCACAGCAAATCCCCTATCAAAGGGTTGTATTATACCACAATACTTAAAACGTGCAGTTTCTCGCTATACTGGCAAACGTTCCCCAGGCGAACAAAACTAGAAAGGACCTCGTTCCGTCGTCCGTCAATTTGCCTTAAATTAAATACTGCGAAACAAGTAGTAATGGGCTGAAAACTTCACGAGTGATTCGATACAAGGAATAATTCTAAGAAAATAAACGCCTTAATTCTCGCTTATTATCATGATAAATGACGGCGGAAGCCACGAATAGTGAGCTAAAATTACATTCTTCCAGAAAGGCTAGGAAATGCTCTAACAGAAATAATAAACCTTCAAAAATCTAAATCGAGAATGAAAAACGCGCGATACGTAGCCCATTCCTATTATTTGGCAAAAACCTTACAAAAAAAACTGGTCAGCTGTACCGAACGAGAAACATATTTAAAGCAGAGGTCCAAAAACGATCTCCGCAACATCAACCTAGGGTTCTCAAAAGGTAATAGAATATTCAAACTGAAATTAAATTATGGTTCAATAAGTCAAATGCAGCGTATTTGCAGGCTAACTGAATTCTTTAAAAATATAAATCGATTCGCTGGCTGTTTACTATAATATAATGCAAATCAAGCCAAGTTAACTTAATAATAAGGTACATACATCGCTTATCAACTAAAATAGATAATCACAATGGAATCTAAAAGCTAATACGAATATATAGCTAATCTATGCTTAAAATATAGGTAATTTTACATTGAGAAAAGAGGCAATTTCAAGCGAATTATTAAATTCAGAATTAATAAACCGATGAGTACAAAATACAGCATAGGCTTTTCCCTAAATGCGGCATATAAATGAAATTTTAAAATTGGCAAAATCGAACTGTTACAATCGATTCGGAGCTTTTTTGACCCGTCCGTAAGCCTCTCCTTTTTTTGAGATTGCCGAAAATTTGGCTAAATCACTAATGGCCAAGAATCTCGAAAAACCTCATAAATTCCTCAGAGATTTGGGGCTAACGGTTAAATGGATGGATTGGGAGTCCCGTTAGGATTCCTTGAAGTATTTACCGCTAAATTGTTTTACTATTTTGAGTTGTGCTTCCCTTTACCCCCCCCCCCCCCCCCC
>MU193387.1:5377-17606 GCA_016904865.1 Pissodes strobi | reverse complement strand
TGAAAACAGGACAAGTTACGGTTTTTTGGCATTTACAGGTCGCAATTCTGAAGATAGCGACTTGAAATTTGGCATAGAGTTAGTGGTCCACAAACCCTCGAAGCCTATTGATATTAGTTACGATCTGTTAATATACAGGGTGTGAAAACAGGACAAGTTAACGTTTTTTGGCATTTTTGTCCGTGTAAACAAGTCTTAACTTTTCTTTTTTTCGATGTCAATTTATAAGTAGAGGTGAAAGTATGTTAGCATTTTTTGTTGACAACATGGTTACCATAGCAACCAATTTAAAATATGTATATCACTAATAAAAGATATAGTGTGGTACCTAGGATTGTTTATGAAGCCTAATTTGATACTAAAAAATTGGTTGCTATGGTAACCAAAAAAAGTAAAAAGTCGTCATAATTCGTCAATCCTACGACTTAGAGATTTGATATTTGGTATTTAGGCAAAGATTAAAAAAAATAACGATTGACGTTGACAAGTCGGTTACCATGGCAACCGATTAATAATATGTATATCACTAATAAAAGATATAGTATGGTACTTAGGATTGTTCGTGAAGCCTAATTTGATAATAAAAAATTGGTTGCTATGGTAACCAAAAAAAAGTTAAAAATCGTCTTAATTCGTCAATCGTCCGACTTGGAGATTTGATATATGGTATTTAGGTAAAGATTAAAAAACAATTAACAATTGACGTTGACAAGTCGGTTACCATGGCAACCAATTAATAATATGTATATCATTAATAAAATATATAGTATGGTACTTAGGATTGTTTATGAAGCATAATTTCATACTAAAAAATTGGTTGCTATGGTAACCAAAAAAAAAAATCGTCATAATTCGTCAATCGTACGACTTAGAGATTTGATATTTGGTATTTAGGTAAAGATAAAAAAAAATTAGCGATTGACGTTGACAAGTCGGTTACCATGGCAACCAATTAGAAAATTATCACGGTAAAATTAGACTAGCGATTGGTAAATCTAATTATAAGGGCTTTCTAATTATAGGCCACGGTACGGATAGGAGCGTGGCGACAATGTGTGACCGAAGGTCACACAAACGAGGCCCGAAGGGCCTCGCGCTTGCCGCAGGCACAGGCGGCCACGCCGCTTGTTAATATTTGCTAAATAGTGTGGTTCATTTTAAAGTAAAGTTGAAACAACTAAAGCGTAAGTATAATGTCTGAAATTCTATATTTCGTAATTAATATAGGATAGGCTTGCAGAAAATTCGTTGATTCATTCCGCGGGAAACTTTTTGCTTTTTATTGTTCAGGGAGAATGTAGACCAAAATATCTATTAGGTATAACTCGAATATAGAAATAATGGAATACGATATTTTTCCGCTGCCTCGGTAAATTTCTTGTGCCGTTGTATTAACCGAATATTTTGAAGACCAAGCAAATAATATAGTCTTACCATACTTAGCTGATATTTGCCGCTTAGAAGATGTTTGTTTCAAATTATACAGTGAGTACCAATTTTTTTGTCAAAGTGGCATTGTCGAGATTTTATTTTTACTTTCTCGAGAAAATATTGTAATCGTCCAAAATTTCGAATTTATTTTTTTTTTGCAAATCTCGACGAATCATGGCCCGTAGAGTCCGAAAAACACAAAATTTTTAAAAAAAGAGTTTCATATATCCTTAACACATAACTTAGAATTAATTTTGCACAATATAATTAAATTAGTGTCTAAATAGATAATTTCAATTAAAATTATTTGGCGAAAATGATTTATAAATTCAAAAAACAATAAATTTATATAAAATATGTTGGAGATTTGTTAACTAACTACCTCTAAGTACCTCTAAAATATTTAGTATATCCCCAACACCTAACTTTGACATAATTTTGTACAAAATTATTTATTTAGGGTCTAAATAAGCAGTTTCAACTGAAATTATTTGGCGCAAAAAACAAACTTACCCCATATAAGTCAACCTTCTCCATCCACAAGTACATGTAATCCTTGTTTTATAGAAACTGTATTAGAAAAACCTATTAAAAGAAAATTGGAAGGTTTTGACGATTTACCTAGTAAGAAATCAAAGTCATATGTTGTTGGCACAAGTGAAAAAAACCGACCAAAAAATGTTTTATCTAGAAAAAGAAAACTGAACGGTGTCAGTAAAAACATTAAGAAAAATATACTTAATTTAAAATATTCTTTAAAAAAGTACAAATTGAAAATAAAAAAATTAGTTCATAATAATATTGCAGATCAGTTTGGATCAAAAATTAACTCAGTGGCTAATTCATATTTAAATAGCCTGTTTAAAAATATTAATAGAAAAAAGCCTGAATGGACCATACAAGACAAGGTTTTTTCTTTGGCTCTGTACAAAAAAGGTCCAAAGTCTTACAGGTTCCTTAAAAACATTTTTATACCATCGCGAAGTACGCTACGATCCTTATTAACAAATATTCTATTCGAAGCTGGTCTAAATAAGGACATATTGTTAAAACTGTCAAAAAGGGTTTCACAAATGAGAGAGATTGATAGGCATTGTGTGCTAATCTTTGATGAAATATCTTTGTCGGAACAATTGGTGTTGGATAAGGCCAAGGATCAAATTGTGGGGTATGTTGATTTAGGGCCATCTTTAGGGAGAGAAAATGAATATGTCAACCACGCTTTAGTTTTTATGGTTCGTGGTTTGTGTAAAAACTGGAAACAGCCAATATGCTACTATTTTACCCGCGATAACATTAAAAGTAACCATTTAATTGTTTTGATAAAGGAAGCCATAAGTTCTCTGCAAAATATTGGACTTAATATAATGGCTACTGTATGTGATCAAGGACCTACCAATTGCTCAGCTATAAAAAGTATTTCAACAAGTAATATCGAACATTATTTCTTAATTAACAATAAAAAAATATTTACAATATTTGATCCACCCCATTTATTAAAAAATACTAGAAATGCATTCTTAAAATACAATATTCAATTTAAAGAAAATAAAATAGCTAAACCATTTTATGTAAAACAAGTCTTTGGAATAGATAAGAAATGCAGATTTCAAGCTCTTCATAAAATTAGGGAGTCATACCTAAATATCCATAAATTTCCAAGATTAAAAATGAAGGTGTCCGTTGCTGCAAAAGTAATGAGTCACACAGTAGCTGTTGCAATTGAGTCATTAATAGGTACTGAGCCCAATAAACTGCCAGCAGAAGCGATCAATACTGCAATCTTTCTTCACGACATAGATATCCTTTTTGACAGTTTTAATGGAAGAACTGTTAGGCCAGAAAAAGGAAAGCCGTACCGTAGATGTCTCTCGCAAACTTCAAAACATTGGCATCTCTGGAACAGGATGGTAAAGGATATTTCGGAATGGGTGTTTATTTCACAAGATGGGAAAACGAAAAAAACAAAAATACCATTTAAAAGTGGCTGGATTACCACCATAAGGGCCACAATGCTGCTGTTTAAAGAATGCCAAAAAAATGGCATTAAATTTTTAAAAACCAGATCTCTGAATCAAGACCCATTAGAAAATTCCTTTGCCGGCATACGGCTGTTTGGTGCCGCAAATACCAATCCAAACTGTTTTCAATTCGTTTCATCTTTTAAAACATCAATATTAAATAGCCTAATAGCCCCCTATTCGTATGGCCAAAATTGCGAAGCAGACACTAATAAAATTCTTGATAGTTTACATTCCTTTTTAATAGAATCTCATCCGAAAAAAACAGATTTTAATTCTAAATTTTCTTGCAACGAATTGGATTATTTAGATTTTTCTGAAATTAGACTAAGCAGCGAAGTAGATATTTTTGAGTCTCAGACGTTGACATACGTATTAGGATTTTTAACAAAAAAAAATAAAAGCTTGAACTGCCAGTTTTGTCGTAACAAGATAAATGCTAAGTCAATACAACCTGAACACACATTTACTATGTTTAAAGAGTATGATGAGAAGATAAGATTGAAATATGTTAATTTAAATATGGCTGTGTCTCTGAGAAATATTTATGATATTACAATGAAAATCTTGCCTACTCATGGATATATACAGAACTTAGTACATAAGGTATGTTTAATTTTAAAAAAAAATAATGACTTGTTGCTGGATTTCATGCGCGGACCACAAAAATGATGTCCAAGACCTATTTTATAAAGAAAGTGTTTCATTAATAGTACGGAAATATTGTTCAACTATATATGAGAGAAAACAATTACAAAAGAAGACAATATATGACGAAAAGAAATTAAAAAAGATAAAACATTTGTAATTCTAGATTTTTAGAAGATATTATAGTTACTTTTCACTCTAAGGCAGTGGTTCCCAACCCAACCTTTTCTTTATTCGCGGCTCTTTTTACATTTTCTAAAACTATGCACAATTTTGGAGACTACGCCCAAATTTTGCCAAAATTTGTCAATAACTATTACATGGCATTCCACCTTGCCATTGCTATTATAATAATTTGACTACCTTGGATTTATCAAATGTTTTTACTTAAACATACAAAATAGAGTGAGGTAATTACCCCCATTCATCCCGAAACAACTGTTCGAAGAAATATATTGCAGGATTTACCAAAAGTGATATTTTTTAATAAATATTAAGTATATTTAATGTGATGACTGAGTTTGCATATGCCTAACAAGTTTTATTCAAATTCAATCTTATATCATTTTAAATATTTAACTTATTCCCGGCTTCTATCTCGATCTGCCGAATAGTTGAAAATCAACTTTCACAGAGATAGAAGCAAAAATTACACTAATCTTCGAAAAGACACCATGGAGACTTTAGGACACGAATGACGCATTTATGCGTCATTTTAGTGTTCTAAAACCAAAATTGAATCAACGATTTTCCTGAAATATATCACACGCAGAGGAATCATTTCGAAACTCCAAAAATTCACCCCGCCCTTAATCGGGAATGTTTTCAACATCCACAGATGCATGAAATGAGTTTCCAACTTATGCTGCTCAGGGAAATAACGATGAATTTCAGATCCAAGAGCTTGGTATAGTTCTTTGAAGTTGAACAGATGGCTATTAAGAACACTAGATTTTATGTAATTAACAAGGGTAATCAAAGAGTCAAGTACTTCTTGCAAAGGCAAGCCAAACCATGCTATGTAATCCCTCTGCTTGGGATGTAAGTTTTTTAACTGTTGACTGTAAACTCGACCTCGATCCAAGCATCTCTGGTGCTCCATCATCGGTGCACTCTCCACACAAGTTTTTCCATTTTAATTCATTTCTGCACCGCGTGCCGACTATTATTGGATAATGTCGCATGTCAGGAGACGAAAATTACAAAATTCTATTTATCTAAATTGGCTGGCGTTTATTGTATTTTTGCGCGGGTTCCTATATTGGGATTAGGCACCTCGTAATATTGAAAGAATATTTCATGGATGTAATTTAAGCATCTACATAATTTTAAGCTTATAGTGTATGTCCCCCGTACTCTCGGTGACCTCCCAAAAGAACCATTGCAATCCCATTGGGGGCCCGACCAGCCGAGCCGGTTGGGAACCATTGCACTAAGGGCTAATCCTCCTGAAAACCCACATTTCAATTTTTCGGTTTTTGAGGTTTAGATTAAAATAAATATTATATTATATATATTATATATTATAATCAAATTATAATGTGTTTTATTTAAGATTAATACTTCTCTATTTTATAATATAAAAAGGGAACAATCTTCCTTAAAAGAACGTCTGATGTTTAAGACCTAATTTGTGCTTAGAAATGAAATTATACGTTATAATGTTATAAAGTGGAAACACAAAAACTTTCGGCAAAATTACATAAATATGCATAAAACGCTTTTAAATATTTAAATGTCCCTATATATTAACTGGGCAATTTGTTCCTAAAAATTTTCTTTTCTAGGTACCTACTATTTACATCTACGTTCTTGGCTACGCTCTAAAAGTTGTGTTTGTAATAACATAAATGCCTTAATTTTTCTATAGAAACAAAACATAATCGAATATATTTTAAATAATGGCAAAAACGGAAAAATTATATGCGAATTTTAATAAAACCGTATTCCGAAATTATTGAATTTGAAATTTGTACTGAATTTTCATTCAGACACATCATTTTTGGCAGATTTTAAGTGCAAAGTCTGCCAAAAAAATTGTTTCGGAATGAAAATGCATTAAAAATAGCAAATTCAATAATTTCGGATCACGGCTTAAATAAAACAATAATTTTGAATATGGCGCATTACAGTCGCGAGTCGGTAAGGAAATAATTAACATTACCGGCTCATAAACACAAAAACATTTATCTGTAATACCGATCAACCCATATGTAATTCTTCCCGAGGATACTGGTGGCGCTAGTGAAAACTGTCTTAAAAAAATATCATTGATTCGGCAATCTCTCTTTTTTATTTTATCTCTGGGTGGTGCTTTCCCGGACCTGATTGAAAATCAAGCTCTTGTATTAATATTCTGGTCTTTCGAAAAAGAACTTTCCTTCGTATATCATATATTATAGACCAAGAAATGCCATATTTTTATTAAAGGGTACTATCGAGTACAAAAATCGATTTTGCATGTGGTTACTACCTGCGAAGGAGAGCCGATACATTCAATTCATTCGCTATCGTTAGATTTTGTAAGTTATGACCAACAGAAAAGTCCACTTCAAGCTTCTACTTCGTCACTAACAAATATTGTAGTAAATAATTTTAAATTTTCTATTAATAACTGAAAATACTAATGAATTTATTCCAGTTCAAAATTTTATGTTACGAAATGATTAGTTTAGCGACATTTCATGGAATAGTATGAATTCTCCACCTCCTTCTATTCAAAATTGTAATAATTGTAAACAAACCCAAACAGAACAATTTAACAATACAAAAGAGACGCAGACGGAACAAGATACGCAGACTATAGTTTTTCAAACAGACGATACATTTTTTAAAATTCAAAATAAACCATGTGGCCTCGAAACACAGATGCAACAAACGAAACAAACACAGACAAATAATACATTTTCTAAAACAGACAAAACATTTTTTAATGTAAAAAATAAATCGTTTATTGTACAAAAAAATTTAATTCAAAAAACAAAAAAAAATTATTTCAAAATTAAAAACTTTGGGCTATTCTTTAGATTCTGTGAAATATTTTAATAAAGAAGATTAGGAGAAGTGGAGTCGAATAAAAAAAAGTTTTGATGAGTTGGTAAATGCCATCCCTTAACCATCCATCCATTCCCTTAATTCCTTTAATTTAAAGCAATGAATTTTAACAATTTTCATTATTTCACCTGTTGAATGTAAAGACCGCATTGGATTACAAACAATTTTGATGAGTTGGCAAATTCCATCGATAACAATCCAAACCTTCCCAAAATCCCTTTATTTAAAACAATGAGTTTCAAACCTTTTCATCATTTCCCAGCCGAATGTAAAAGCAGCTTCACAAGAAGAGACATTTTTATTTTTTAAGATTTTCAAAATGCAATTCCAATGTGTTATATGTAAACGAAATTTCAACCGCAAAGATAATCTTATGCGGCTCATTCGACAAGTTTGTGGAAAGACAACAGAAATGGCATCTACTTCTATCAATGGTAAGATTTTTTGATATGTTTATTTTCGTGGTTTAAATGTGTAAACTGTAATTTTCCTCGTTCTAATTTTTAGTGCTTAATGTGTAAATTAACATCTACTTCGTTTTTTTTCAGATTATAAGTACTGCAAGGAATGTCGAAAAACTGTGAGATGAAATATGTGGGCAAGTCATTTGCGAACAAACAGCCACAAAGACAATGTGATAATCAGAAGTAAAGATGGAATCCAAATTATTAAATCTGCGTTTCAAAAACGAATAATATCGTACAGGATTTCGGCAGATGAATTTGAAGTGAACATTAAAAAATTTTTTAATACAGTTTTAAATAAAATTGTAACTGTAATAGAAGCTGAACTTAAAAGGCTAACAACGCTAAAATTAAATTTGGAATTCTTTGGGTTATATTTCAATCCGACTAATGACGAGTATGAAGTAAAATCGTTTAACACACCATTCCATATTATATGTAGCAGCACAACACTCTCATTGATGTAGATATGTTCTAGATTGTTGTGGAGGATTCATTTTTACCTTGGAATTGATTGCCTTTGGCTCCACAAATGATTAAACTTGGTTTGAATTGGTATAGAGCAGTCAGTTCCAAGCCTGACAATCTGCAAGAGCTTTTTACTGTTTTATTGTATTTGCTAACCATTTTCATTTTTAGTTTTTTGCCTTCCTTGAAAACGATAGCAGACTTGCTTATCGAATCGACGATATATAGGTACACATTTCATTAGGGTCACTAAACTTGCACTTGTGCAGTTTACATCCTGGAGCCTGGGCCGAAGAGGCTCTATACCAATTCAAACCAAGTTTAATCATTTGTGGAGCCAAAGGCAATCAATTCCAAGGTAAAAACTCTCATTGATCTTGGAAGACATGTTGCAAACCATAGACCGAAAATCTGATGAACTAGCAGAACGTGATTCAGGTAAATTATTTACTTTTGTTGAAAATATTCTAAAATAATATGGCCAATTTTAAAAATTTTCATTTTTAAAATAATTTTTCAGAATTCAAATTATGTATTTGAGACTGAAAATATTTTTAAATAATTGTACTAATTTGAAAATATTCATTTTTAATATTGTATTTATTTTATTTTTTATTCTTTTCAGGATGGATACTAGTGAAAATTCTGCATTTGGAAGTGAACATCAATAAATACAACCTCCTTCGCGCGTCAGCACACATTCCATTACCTGACGAAATAAGGATGAAGCAGGCAGTTATTAATCCTAGGAACAACGATAACTGCTGCTTCGCGTGTTCCATTGTTGCAGCAATTCATCCTCCTACTGGACTGGCCTGTGAAGTTACATCTTACCCACATTTCACAACACTGTTGAACGTAACAGGTATAAACTTTCCAGTTACTTTAAAAGACATTCCAAAATTTGAATTACAAAACGAAATTTCAATTAATGTGTATGACCTCGAACAATTTGAAAAATATTTTAAAATTGGATATCAAATAATTGGTCCCCTCCACTATACAAAAAATAAGAAAGTAGTTCATGTGAACTTGTTATTAATTAGTGATGATGATGGAAATTTTCATTACTGTTACATTTCCGATTCGTCTAAATTAATTTCAAAGCAAGTTTCTAATCATAATGGCAAAATACATCTTTGTGATGGTTGTTTAAAATATTTTGGCAATAAAGAATACTTAGTTAGACACAACAATTTTGATTGTGATTTTGTTAGAATTAATTTACCATCAACAGAAATCAGAGCCGATAAATTTGGAAATAATTCTCCCGGAAATATTCTTAAATTTATTAACATTCAAAAACAGATGGAAGGCCCTTTCGTTGTATATGCTGACTTCGAATGTATTCTTAAGCCTCTATTAAATAATGATGATGATAATAATTCAAACATGGAAATCGAATTAGATAATTCTGCATCGTACACAATTAAAAAATGTGAACACCTTCCATATTCATTTGCTTATTATATTAAATGTTCATTTGATGATAGTTTTTCCAAATTTGAACTATATAGAGGACCCAACAGTGCTCCAATATTTATAAATTTTTTAGAGAGAGATGTTGGTAATTTATACAGCAAATATCTTAAAGTTCATAAAAAAATTAATCAATTATCTGAATTAGATAAAATACATTTGAACTACACTAATGAGTGTCATATTTGTGACAAATATATTGATAATGATAAAGTTGCTGATCATTGTCATATCACTGGAAAACATAGAGGTCCTGCACATTCCATCTGTAATTTAAATTACAAACAACCAAATTTTATTCCTGTAATATTACATAATTTGAGGAATTATGATTCCCATTTGTTTATTAAGAATATATGTCAAAATAATGAACAATTATCTGTAATAGCTCAAAATAAAGAAAAATATATTTCGTTTGAAAAACACATTGAAGTTGGCTCCTATTTCTATAAAAAATTAGGCACCTTAAAAAAAATATTTTCATATTAGATTTATAGATTCATTTCAATGTTTACCATATTCTTTGGCAAATTTGTCTGTCTTCTTGTTGGTTGTTGTTTGATAGGTGAAAAGTTAGAATGTTGAAGAGTTGAAAATATCGAAGGTGAAGATATTTCCCGTTTTATTAATGGTTCCGATTTTATAGTTTTAATTAATTCCTGCAAAGGTTGAGTAATGGGCTTTAACTCTTTTTCATGGCGAATTTTTGATTCTGCTATATCTGACTTTAGGGCTTGATATTTTCGCTTTACGGCTTTACGAGCTGTCACTAGTTCTTTTGCAATTTTCTCGTTCATGTTTATAGACATAGTTTAGATTATGAACTAAAATTAACTTAATTGAAATGATGGTTATATATATTTTCTAAAATTTAATAAAGTTATCAAATCCCTTTCGATATCGACCAGATTTCATGTTGCAATCTATCAATAACTACAATATCATAATCTGACCGCCAACAAATACCACATAAGTCTTTAAATTGTTGATAAGACATCGGTATTTACATGATCGTCATAAATATGTTTTAAATCTGTACCATCTTGTTTAAATATTATTAACAAATTTGTATTATCTCCAGTTAATTGTTTAGGAACAGCTGAATATGTTTGGCTAAAATATGTCTACCGAAACAGAAGTAATCTCTCATAATATTCTGATCACAACAAACAATGTCATAAAATATGATTATAGAATTAGGTTTAATTTCATTCGGTGGTAGTATATCTTCTTCACGAGATGATTCAAAATATCCTATTTCTTTAATTGAGTTTAATAGATTTCTTAAAAACTCGTATTTTGATTGATATAATGATTTTGAGTAAATATACACATTTCCAAATCTTAACCCATTTTCGGAAGTTAATAGGGCAATAATTACATTAGTTTTCCCACATCCAGTTGGTCCTTCAACTATTGCTCTTTTACATGAACCTCCAAACAAGACACCATGCTTTCTAAAATTTATTATATCTAGATCATGATTTTTTATCGGTAAAGAAAACTGTTGCTTGTGTTCACACCAATTTGGTGTGCAAATGTTTTCTTTTTCCAAAGGATTGAAACAAATAGGACATTCCTCTTTCAAGTGCACTTCAGTTTTTTTTAACCAACTGTTTCCGAACTAACTATTTCTGAATTGACTCTCTTGAGTACTCGATTTCTTAATTTGAGTTCTTCCATAGAAAACTAAACTGTGAAATGAAGAAACATACAGAACTGCTGGTTTTATTATGTTTATTTAAGAGGGAAGGGGAAAAGTCAGGGTCGGTTGAAAGTCGATGTAACGCAAGGTCAACATATATGTAGATAAGAATGGGAAATATATTAATTACATGATGAGACTCCTCAGTAATCAAAAGAGAGAGAGCCCTCACGGAGGATGAGGTAATTACCTCCTCCGTGAGGACTCACTCTCGTTAACACACTACTATGGTTCACTTTACTTTTCACTTTACTTTTCACTGATGTAACTTTAAGGAGGTTTGAACCTGTTACCAGAAAGCGTTTGCCCTAAAGGTACAACTAACCGGATGACCAGGTTTGGAGGGTTTGAATTTGTTACCAGAAAGCGTTTGCCGTTGAGGCACAAGAATAATAAATAACCAGAATCCAAACTTTTAACTGTCACCGTGTATATTTACTAAAAGCGCTGGGTGACCTTCAGTCCACGTCAAAGCCATAATTCCATGAGCGTGCTTACTGCATTTTGACTGACTTAATATTATCCATCTTATTAAGAAAATAGTACGGAAGGCGGGATTGCTGAACCATTTTTTATACAGTGCTGAACTTTAGTTGAGAATAGTGAAACTAACCAAAAGTTGATTGGACGGCTAACCCAAACTAACCAAGTCTATTAAAATTGATTATAACGTATCAGAACCGGTTCAAATAAGTACTAAAATATGTTGATACTAAGTGAAACAATCCAAAAGTTGATTAGACGACTAACCCAAACTAACCAAATCTATTAAAATTCATTATAACGTATCGGAACCGGCTCAAATAAGTAAAATAAGTTGAGACTAACCCGAACTAACCAAATCTATTAAAATTGATTATAACATAATATCGTAACTGGCTCAAATAATTAAAATGAGTTGAGACTAAGTGCAACTAACCGAAAGTTGATTGGACGACTAACCCGAACTAACCAAATCT
>JAEQML010062772.1:0-23939 GCA_016904865.1 Pissodes strobi | reverse complement strand
CATCCCAGAGAAAGAAATGGAATCAGAAAACGTTCTAGGCATGAACGCCGATAAGAAAGCTTATCCGATGTTAGCTACAGAAAAACTCAAGATTGGGCCAATAAACTCAGCTCATAAAGAAGCTCTGATCAATCTATTGCAAGAGTATAGAGACTGTTTTGCAGAAAACATGGCAGAGCTAGGCAGTGCAAAGTCAGCCGAACATAATTATATCTGGAGCGAGCATGTCGCGCTGTTAAATCCCTTCATGCTCATTGCACAACTCAGATTCGACCTTCGGGGTCACGTTGTAGTATCTGGAGAGAGCATGTCGCGCTGTTAAATCCCTTCATGCTCATTGCACATCTCAGATTCGACCTTCGGGGTCAAGCTCTAGTATCTGGAGAGAGCATGTCGCGCTGTTAAATCCCTTCATGCTCATTGCACGGCTCAGTACTAGTAGAAGTGAGATACGTATTGCGAGTCAGCCCTTTACGTCTGGGTATGTGTGACGTATTGTGCGTTTAATCCCTTTACGTCCTTCAAGGGTGGTAACTAGGCAGGGGTCACGTCGCGCGTTTAATCCCCTCGTGACCATATTTCAAACTCCTAGTCACCATGCCTTGATGATGCACAAGTCAGGAAAGTGTTGGAATACAATGTATTGTATTTGGTGATTGTTCGAATGGTTATTGAACTCTTTATTACTGAATATAACAAAGTCAACGGACACTCACATACTTTTTCTTTATTATAGGTTAACCCGACTATGCGCGCTAGCCAGTATCTCGACCATCAGTCAATCCATCCTGACAATTAAGCATTAATATTTACATAGTGTAGTCTTTTATTAAAATAGAATTAACATATTATTTATTTGTCTTCTTACTTGCGTTGTTGCAATTTATTTATTTTTTTTCAACTTTTTAGCTTAGAGTTATCTCTCTCTTTCTCATCTCTTACAATAGTGCTACTCCACATGTAATACAAAGAGTGCGATTCTATCTTGATACGCATTTTAACAGATGGAAATGTGACAGCAAATAGCCCCAAATTAACACCACTGGATACATTTTTATTGGGATATATAAAAGATACACCCGGTACAGAAACCCCTTGGCTGATTCGTATGTAGATAAGATATCAGAAAAATTGAGTGAGACACGAAAAGAGGAAAAACAAAATATAAATAAATATGAATTTCAATGCCATTCACCTCCGGGACCTTTGTTTTACAAATCTGATTGAAAAAATAAGCTAAAAACTTAAATATCAAGCCAAATAACTTCATTACTCAAAGTATTAGCTTGCCAATACTAAGTGGAAATATTTATTCGATGCTCGGGGTTATCCTCATCCAAGATACTGCTTGAATAAAGTTTTTGATTAATTTGTAATTGTATTTGACTTTTTATATAATTGTATCAATATTTATATAAACATGTATTTTCATTATAATCTTTATATAAAATGTAACATTATGTTTAGTTCTGTTGCATTTAAGAGCTAATACAGATATTGCCTTGTTTTAAATGCACAGTAGTTTTAGTTACTTGTAAAGTTTTACTCAATAAAATTAAAACTGACCAGCGTTTTCAACTCCGCGATTTAATGAGTCATTTTAATATTATAATATGTGGAATTATTGAGTAAATCTCTATATAATTGTAAATGTGGTCCGTTTAAGCATAAGTTTCCGGAGAATCGTACAACTTTCTTGGTGATGATAAACAGGCTCTCATTCTCTTGCCCTGTGTATTCAAAACTACTGGACGGAGATATGATAAGAGCTTGTCTACGACCAAAATTCATCATGATTCTCAAAAAAACTTTGCATGCTGAGTGTCCAATAGATTATTCAGTTTACTAGCCAGCAAAGTTCTTTATACCATGAATAAAAATTGATTCTGTATCTATTCACTTTGCGCACTAAATAAATGAAGCAATCCATTTTTTCTTTCAAATTTATTGATCTGAATTTATTTTGTAATGCTGTTTGTTTTGTATCTGGTAAAGCTTAGAGCAAACGACATTTTGAAAATATATAAGAGACCTTTAACTATGTACGCCATACGAGTTGCACGCTTATAAACTAGTTGTAGGGAACCGTTAACTACATCCTGCCACGGATCTACAGGAAGCGATTATAGTAATGCTTATCAGGTTTTCATTCTTCTATAGATGGATTATGCAACCTTTATTACTGCTGTATGATAGACTTAAAACCATATACTAGGGATTCCAAGACGAGCCTCAAAGTAGACCGTAACAGCCTCATTTAAAGTAGACCCTTTGGTTTGTAAGAGATTTTATCATTATTTTTAAAATGGTACAACAGTAAAATAGATTTAAGAATGTATTTCTAAATTACCTGTAATTGAGGTGACACAAAAAATATTTAGACAAAAAAATCGTTTCAAGTACAGCTTTAAAAAATACTTTCTGGGAAACATCCAAGTTTTCATTCACTTGCTTTAAAAAAATGTTACATTTTTGCTATATCATCATTTTTTCCATAGCACAATATACAATATCAAAGCAAAATTTTGAAAACTTGCACATAACTCGGAAAGGAAAGTGGAATGGCGAAAAACAATTGTCGGCTGCCCCATTGTGTTGCCAAATTCAAAAACTCGACTGTAACGTGCCAGCTTTCCTTTTGCACCAAGTTAAGTTTGAAGGGTTAAGTAAAAGTTTTTCTTGTCTAAATGGCGGATCACGCCAAAATGGATGGTTGTTCCTTGTAGTCACGAAAGGATATATATTATGGGGTTTATTCTTGACAAACGGGTGCAGTTCATTTTATTATTTACTATCACTCGCCGTAATGAGCAGAGATCTAAGTGTCGATCCGGACGACGAAATTGTAATGACCTCTACCGACCGGTGAATGCAGTGCTGGAAGAGAATTGCAGTTGCCTTCTACCGGAAATTCAAAACTAGGATCATCTGGGTTATCTTTAGAGTAGTTTTCTGTAGCGATTTGTGGTACCGCGCATACCAACTCTTGAACGTGCGTTGCCATTCAGGGACTTTCTTTCTTTTGTGTTGACGTCGCGGAGATTTAACTTAAATTAATATCCTTGATGAAAATACGCCAAACCGTAATTTTCTTTGGTCAAGAATTAAATTCTTTTTTTTTGCTAATTAAGATAATTTTCTTTGCTCTAATTAATAAGTCGAAACTTAAAATCTAGCTTATTTTATTCCTGTAAATCAAAATCTAAGATTCAGCTTGCTTTATTCTTGATAGTCGATACTTTTAACATTTTTAACTGGCCGAAGAGGTTCGTAGTTTATTAAAATAATCGGGTATAATTTCGCGAAATTTGCGACGAGTAACGCCAAATTTTTTTCCGAATATCGATTTGTTTAGGTACCTTTATTAGGAAACTCTCGCGATTTGGCGTTGTGTTGCCTAGTTCCTGGTCTAGTTCTCTAGCCTCTAAGAAGAGTGCCTTTATAGTCAGATAGAGTATGGTTAATATTTGATTAACGAAGACAGCGCCCAATCTACTGATTTAATTTTAATCGACTGCCCAAGGTATCATTTATTATTGGCGTACTTAGTTTTAATTATAAACATAATTAGTTTATAGAGCGGCACTGTGACGTCAGACCATAGTTTGCGCGCCTAAATAAACAATCGAATAAGGTATTTTATTTATGTTACTTGAACTGTGATTTTCAAAAGTAAGAACGCAAATTTATATTTTTGATTGGTTCGTTTTGTTTCTATCACTGGTTACATTGCGTTTTTTTCCTCTTTGAACCACATTAGTCACCACAGAGTGATCACGTTCGAGCGAACAAAGGAACCTAATTCTTTTTGGAAGTATTTGTTCTATCTATAATACATAATGATATCGGCTTTTAATTGAGCGAAATATTTCAATTAATAATTGTTCTTTTCATTTTCTTTTATTTACCCTTATGCCTCAAGTAACTGAGTAAAATTTCTGACTTTTAGAACAGTAGTCAGTTCTAGTCGTAATATTTATTATAAGCAGTATAGAGTATCGGAAAAATCGCCACCTTATTGTTTCTGTTTTCCGCATTGAGTAATAAACCAACTTTCTATGCACTTAATTTGACTGTGTTATTTAATTATTCCTGGATTACCTGGACTACGAAGAAATCAGGACGATTAAAGAAGGTGGCTACTTTGACTTAATTCATTTGCGCTCAATGTTTGAAATGTTTTGGCTCCATTGCCTTGCTATAGATACTACAGTCTAATATTGACTTAATCGTTAATCCTTAGTTTGTTTTTGCGTCTCACTTTTCAATATTTAATACTGGCCTACTTACTTGCCTTTTATAATTAAATTAATTCTCTGATTATTAAATTAATTCTCGGTTGTTATTTTATTTTTCATATGTTTGGATTGATTAAATTCAAATCAACTTAATCAAATTAATTTCGAATTTATTTTAGTAATTTTCTTTTGGTCGTTGCGAGGCTTAGGCTAAAACGAGTACCATAATTCAGCTTTGGGGTATTTCTTGCTTCTGCCGATGCCGTCTACAAGCCCGTGGCGCCTTATAAATCAAACCCACCCTACTCTCCGGCATTAGAGATAGGGCCTATTTGCACGCTTTGAAGACGACTCGTTCTAGCTTACGCATCTTACTTGTAAATTCACTCAATTCCAATTTAAAAATTTTTCTTATTTGATATTATTCACGCTCGGTCACTTCTAAGCTGGGGTGAAAGTCTTGTGCCAATTAGAAGAAAGAAAAAGCGTGGCACCACTTTTTGCTATTTTCGAGAAAAATGCTAAGTATCTAAAAATTACCTGGATGAGCGATAACGTTACTGTGATGTAAGACGCGTCACATCTGACACGTTAATTCTGATCCTAAAAACAATTTCACTTCCAAAAATACTATTTCGAAAATTTATTGTTTCTCGATAGAATGGTAATCATTTTCGAATTCAGCTGGTTCGAGACTACATATGGTGGATTTCCAAGTTCCAAAAATATGTCTGAATGGATAACGGATAGCATGATGATAACAGGTTAAAATTTTATTTGAGACTGACGGGCATAATGCAAATGACGGGCATTGAAATACCTCGACCCGAAATTAATTTCTCAGAGGTGCATTCGTTTTGTAGCATGACGTTGATAGGCGCATTTTTCGTATTTCGATTATTCATTCGCCGGTTAAGGAAATAAAATGTAGATATAATTACAATACAAGATTAAATTACATATGAGTTGCGGTTATTTTGCAGTGTCATGCTAAAGAATTGGTTTTCAAGCAAACTGCTGAATCCAGATATCAAATCCCAAGTTTCGTCAAGAAAAAATATAAGAAGCGCGTAAACTAACTTTAATACCAGATCCATAAAAATTAATATGCAGTATTATCTAATAAAACTACTGTTACACATTATAGAAAAATGATAAATAAATAAGAAAACAAAACAGCGCTAAAACTGCTAAAATTCGAATTCGTCAGATTAATCTGAGTACTTGTATCGTCTTCTGCAGTCGAAACAAGTCTTGGTTTCAGTTGGACATCCAGTATTCCTTATGTTTTACTGCTTTTCTCTAGTAATCTCCCATAATATAGGCTAGCGATTATTACTTGATGTCAATTAGGGCCATGACCAAAATTTGTATCATAGAAGCAGTGGCGTAGCTAGAAATGTCGGCGCTGGGGGGCAAACATTTCCGCTGGCGCCTAAAACAAACCTATGTCTAGCTCGTAACGTAAAGTAAATTTATTTTTTCTTTTATTTTCCCTATTCAAGCACTTTACTCGATTCACTAGGCAAAATTAAATTGTAACCTTATCTTATCCTATTACCACCAAACTACTCATTCTTTCTTCTAAAAATTAAATAAAAAATTGGCGTCAAACGATTTAAAACAGTCAAATCAATCATATGTACGAAACTCTGAAAAACACATACTTTTTACGACCAAGATTATCGCAATTTTTGCCTTTGAAGTGCATGTCGCCTTAGCGTTCGGCCACAACGGTGCACCGCACCGTACAGGGCTAGGGTACAGAGCCTTGCTCATCGCACCGCACCTAGTCTGGCTTCTGCTTCGCACAGTAGTGGCCTCACTGGCGCACCGCACCTCGACCTGTCCGCTAAGTTTGTTTCTAGATATTGACCGGCAAACATGGCATTTACTTCATCATGTTCTTCTGGTGAAGAATATATTCTTTGGCTCAAGCTTAACAAAATATGCATAGACAAAAAGCCAAAGTAGCGGTTCATCTCGTCAACAAAAATCGAAGCGACTATGGGAAATTTCAGCACCTTTATAAAGATCTCAGAAAAGATTCTTGAATATATGAGGATTTCAAATAAATTTGAAAGCCGTATTGATAACACTAGGAAGAACTGTCATTCCCAACGCATATACCACCCTGTATAAAAAATAAACCTTTTAACGACGTCAAATACCTTAAATTCTATGCCTGTTGTTTGACATTCATCTCCCACTTATTTCCAGCCTTTTGTTAAAATCGCACTATTGTGATGATGTGGTGACTTTTGATTTTCTTGCTCCAAATAGCTTCTCTGGCAAACAAGGGCTAGGCGGCGAGGCTCCAAAAAACTAAGCTCAAGTTCTAGGAGTTATGCTCTAGTACCAGGCTAAGTGTGAGGCGAGGGAGGATGTGTCATTGTGGCCGCTCGCATCCATAAGAATGGATTATTTAGCTTTGCTTGAGCGAGGCTATGGTCCAGGATAGGTGCGGTGCAAAGTGCGGTGCGCCGTTGTGGCCGCCCACTTACGCAGCGTTTTTACAAATTTGCGTGGACCGGTATATGTATTTTCATTCCTCGTATTCACGTATAATAAATAACAAATAGGTACCGAGACACAAAAGGTATTGGTTGGATAAAAAGTTAAGTACATATTTTGGTCTTTGATTGTATTATAATTTAATTAATTAAAAAACCCAGTTAAGCACATGCATGAGCATTGATAGCATTAGCATATTTATGAATTCGGAGCGGCGCCGGTGCGGCGCCTAATTTCTCTTGGCGCAGTGGGGCCTTGCCCCCCCTGGCCCACCCGGTAGCTACGCCACTGCAGAAGAGTTTTACGCTTGTCCAAATCAGTTATATGGCATTGGTACAGTGGTACGGTGGTAATCGTTAAACCTCATGATCTTGTTGTCGTAACATTTCACCGACGGCATAAATTGCTTTTAAGAAGTCCAGGTTTTAATAAATCAGGGGATTCATTCTGATTTTCCTGAAGCAACCCATTAAAATATAATGATGAGATATGATAAGACGCATTGCCTAACTCTTAGCACAATTAACGATAAATTATCCAAATTTGGTATAAGTTTTTCTCTGACATATCAAAGAAAAACTTTTGCCAAATTTGGATGAATTATCGTTAAATGTAAGCTCACAATTTATGTTGGCGAAGTATGAAAACAGTAAATGGATCTAGCATTTATTATAATGTATCGTTTTGCCAACTTCTCGTTCACCGAGTGTCCTTGGCAAGGAGCAATACTGAAAATTATCCAAGTCAGGTTGCCATGTTGCACTAGCGCAAAAAGTTAAACTTTTCCTAGTAGCTTTTCGCACGATCGTAGAAAAAATATATTTTCATAATACCTCTCTGAAAACTATCATTTTCGACGTCTCTGTAGAGCAAAGAAAGTAAGTCTTTTCGGTCCGGGCACGGGAAAATTTTTCTTGGTACCTAATTAGAGAGCGGGAAAAGTTTTCTCGCTCCCTGATTTTAAGTGCTAAATTTGCAGTTATTTAGTCACAGAATAAGCATAAAGTATAATAAATTGGGTTAAAATTATACAGCGATGCAGTCTACAAGATTAATCTAGTACATTTTAGCGTCAATAGTCTAATTTTAAGTAAAATTATTTCATTTATTCTGACATTACTTGTCACAAATACTTCATAAATAACTGTCTTGCTTGTCTTACAAGTTTGACGTTTGCTTTCATTTGAATACAAAATGGATTATGACATGATTTTGGATGCGTAATAGTTATTTTCCTAACTAGTGCGGAAAGTCATACTTTTCCGCACGCGATTGCAGCAGTCGAGTGAGGAAAAGAGACTTTCCGCATGAGTTAGGAACAAAATTTTTTCTACAAGCACCTAAATCAACAATTGAACCGTCTATTTTGTTTTATTTGGGCAAATAGAATAGTTATTTTTATTCGCTTGAGAAACATAGATTTTTTAGACAAGATTTTATTTAAAAAGCATAAAACAATAACAATTTAATAGCAGTTATTGATATTTATGATACTGGGTGTCCCAAATTTGTAACTATATTTCTTTTGTATAATAATTCTTTAATAATTATAATTAGTTTTCCGCTTTGTTATAACGAACATGACGTGTTCCCCTAAATTTGGTATTATCAATATAGAAGTTACTGTGTGACAAATTTGTATACTTTTTTGATATTTTTACTTTTCCGCACTAGTGCGGAAAAGTAGTGCGGAAAAGTACTTTTCCGCACTAGTGCGGAAAAGTGGCACTTTCTAAACTAAATTGAGTGCGGAAAAGTGAACTTTTCCGCACGCAAGTAGAAAAAATTATAATAATTTTATGTTTATGTCTTGATTTCAGAGAGGTATTATGAAAAATATCGTTCATTACACGTCCAGAAACAGCTTTTCCTGTCCTTGCACGATTTCCGCAGAAACTGTCGTGCGCGCACCGGAAATGCCTAGTTTCCGGACTGGTAATGAAATGTACTATTTTGGCCTACCTTGAAGAAAAATCGAAATTATGGAGAAGTCAATCTTCGAATTAGGTCAATGATAAAAACAAATTTGCAAACCAAAAACAACGTACACATAAGCAAGTGTTATAAAGTAATTGCGTTTTTAAAACGTAAAAGTCAAGGATATCATCCAAAAACATCGGAAATTTTTACTATCAAAGCATGTTTGAATGAGCCCCAGACTTCAAATATCTAATGATAAAAGTTTTTGCAGTTATTGATTTATATGGAGAAATGTAATTTAACATTGGCTAGCATTGAAAAATCAGGAAACTCCTTATATTGATTCATATTTTGGAAACTAAAACTAATATTCGCAGCAGTTTTTGTACCATTGGAACCCGTATCAGCTATTACCATACATATATGTTGAATTGATGCCAGCAACCGTTATACATCCTCGTTTCTCTAAGTTACGTTAATGGCAAATGTACTGCTCAACCTTTTGGGAAGGTTCTTGCCAATATTGCTGAATTTTTTCAATTACTAGATCTGAGGCGATTTACGTGTCATTTTTTCCCAAGATCTTCGGTGACTTTGTTAGCAAATTCAGCTAATCTAATTCTAATTAATTCAACCGTGGCCGGGGGTTAAGTTCAAGACAATATCGAAAATAAAAATAAAATCACAGGTACATTTTCTCTCACTACTAGTACCGCTTGTCCGTCGATAATACTGAAAATAGTGTTACAGTTCAAATGAATAACTCCTCAACCAGTTCTCCCGGAATCAACTGCTCAAATTGCACGACAAATACTAATATTTGTAAAAATATTAGGGCACTTTTCATGGCCCATCGATTCGGCTACCGGGCATCAATATCCTGTATATTATGTATGTAAGTAAATGGTAGTAAACAAATGCCTACAAATTTAACAAAATTTCATTTGTCCCGAAAACATACCGTTTTTTTGTTGTTTACATTCAATTCGAGGATTTTTTGATACTATTAGAGGTGACTTTTACTCAATAGGTTGGAACTCTTAATAGGCATGCTTGAAAACAGTTTTGATCAATATCTCTACCGTAGACACAATTCTATACCTTGAAGTAAAAAAAAAATCAAATCCACACCAAACAGAGGGAGAAAAAAATTACAAAATATGAGTAAAATCAGGGGCGGATGGGACCATCGGGACACCGGGCAAATGCCCGGTGGGGCGGACGCTTAGGTCGGGCCGCCCGCTTTCTTAGTAAGATTTTTTGATGTTATGAATTTGATGAAAAATAAAACAGTATACTAATTAAAATTGCATTTTCATGGGTAATGAGCAAAATTATTAACCAACACTTTTTATAATACGCAGCAAACCAGTTCAATGCCTTAAAATTATAGCTACAGCACAATTTTTTTTTTTAATATTTGCAATTACGGGCGCACTTTCTCGATATTTACAAACGCAAGGTATGGACCTTATAAGAGCCAGTTTTATGATAAAAAAAACTCAGTATCTGAATTAAAAAATATTCAATTAAAAAATATTCAATGTTTCAGATAAGTCCATTCAACATTCTCGAGAAAAATTTATTGTTGACACCTTTTACGTAACAATGGACACTGCAGTTGAGTGGTTGAGTCCATGGAAAATCGTTACCAGAAAAAACTAAATTTAATTACAGACATATCAATCAATCTTTAATCCCTTGTCATTTGACGAAATAAGACAAAATAAGTGCCAAGTGCCAAAAATTTGAAAGTTTAAACCAGATGCTTCATATTCAAGAATTAAAGATGAGTTGCTACATTTTATAAATATTAATTGGGATCTTTATAAAATGTCACTTGAAAGTTCCATTATAAATATTATTTATAAAGATTCCACATTCTTAACAATTGATGAGAATGAACAAGTTGACTTTCAAAATCAATGTAAAAAAGAGGCTGATCTTTGCCAAAACTGCGTTTTCTGTTGCTACTTGACTGTGGTTAAATATAACATCTATCAAAACGCATATCCTTGTTTATATGTTATATATCAATACATTTTAACTCTTCCAGTGACTCAAGTGTCTTGTGAACGGAGCTTCTAAATTTTAAAATATATTAAAAATACATTAAGAAATTCTTTATCAGAAGAACACTTAGAATCTTTTATGCTTATTAATATGGAAAGAGATCTGTTATATAAAATCGACAACGAAGAAATCGTTAATAATGTCGGTTTTTCCAGTAGGTTAATGCAGAAAGTACTAACGTATTAAATTATTTTGATGCTTAAAATGTTTATTTTAATTCTATTTTGTTTCAAACTTTTAGAATATTTGGTTTTCGTTTTGTTTCAAAAATAACAAAACATTTTTTTGTTGTTTTTTAAATTTTAGAGTATTTGTTTTGTTTGTTCGTATTTTTTTACCATTTGATTTTATACCTTTTTTGGAAAATTGATTTTTTTTATTTTTTTTTATTTTGCTAATACCATAAACTTTCTCTCTCAAGCCGCTCGACTCAAGAAGTCCAGGGCCGGTCTGACCCACCCCATCCGCCCCCGAGTAAAATAAAACAAATTTTCGGCAATTACAATGCTTTACTAACATTTTATTATTTTTCAATCATCCTGTATATTGTGGATTTGAATTGTTGTTAAATTGGCAACGTGCGTGGATTATTATCGAAATTGTTAACAAAAATGATCAAGTTATCAGTTTATTTGGCGGTTTTAAATTGCAAAAACATATTAGCCCTATAATATAATGAGGACCTGATACTGTATAGAAAAAATTGCGTCAGTTTTTCAAAACAATCTAACAAAACGTACAGAAAACATTCCTCTAGTGCAGTTTAAAAAAGCTTAAATAACGGGTCTGGTGTTGCCAGAATGCCGCAGGAAGTATTGGTATGTGACATATGTAAGAAAGATGTTCAGGAAGATCAAGAAGCATTGTTGTGTGAGAAGTGCTATGTTTGGAAGCATTGTGGTTGCCTCATCATACCTCGAAATACTTATGTATAGCTAAGCTAAACTAAGGAACCATGGTTGTGTCCTGAATGTAGTAAGCCAAACAGTAAGAACAACACGGGAACTGCAACAAATTATATCATCAACGATATTATGGATAAATTACAGGATATGGATGGTAAGTACGATCACTTATTCACAAAATTTAACGAGCAGGTTAAAATAAATGAAGAGTTAAGTAGTGAGATAAAAGAAATCAAGAAACAATTATTAAATAATAAAGAACAAAATGACTTAAATAATAGTAAAAGAGATAGGTGAAAAACTGGAGTTTGCTGTAAGAACTGACTTTAATGCTTATAGATTGGGAAAAAATCAAAACAATGACGCTGCAATTAAAATAATATTTGAAGAAGAAAAGACTAAAGATATGTTAATGAAAAGTAAAACGAAGTACACTCTAACAGCTAAAGAGTTAGGTTACAATCCAGTTAAGGATATTAAAGTGTTTTAAAACCATGTTCTTACCCAGAGTATCTTAGAGCTTTTTAAAGCAACTAAGCAATTTAAAATTGGTAATAATTGTAAATTTCTGTGGATCAGTAAAGGAAACATATTTTTACGTAAATCGGATACATCTAAAGTTATGCTGGTGAACGACTATGATCAACTGAAAAACTAGCGGCCTCGAAATAAGCTACAAGTTCATTATTTAAATTGCCAAAGTGCTAGAAACAAACTAGACCTTATACAATTATAGGTGATCAAAAAGGATTGTGATATTTTATTATTAGTGAAACATGGATTAGTAAAAATATACAAGCTAAGCAATTACCAGGCTGTGCATTTGTGTCGAGATGGCAGGGGAGGTGGTACAGTTTATGTTAAAGAAAATTTTAAATTTCGGGAGGTGAAACAATCAGTATTGATGATAAGCTAAATTGGGTATGCATCAATGTGGGTGATACAAATTTTAAATTAAGTGTAATATATAGATCACCCTCATATAGTCATTTAGAATTTTTACCTGTCTTGGAATCAATAATACAGACGTACCCCAAGAAGCATGTTATAATCGGAAACTTTAACATAGACTTATCAAGTACTAAAAAATAATGTTTCAAACACTTATGTAAATATGTTGGCTTTAAATAATTTCTCTGTAGAAAATCATATATCTATGGAAAGTGCTACTAGAGTTGGAATCAATACATGTACACTTATTGATCATGCCATGGCGGATAGCAACCAAAGCTTACATTACAGTGTTGCGGTTGAACCCAACTCAATTTCAGATCATAATATTTTAATTATAAGTGCTCTGCATAATAAGAATACTTATAAGCAAAAGAAAATTTACCACAAAAAATAATTAACCACAAAAAACTACAATTTCTATTTAAAAGTAAAATTTCAACTGCTAACGTTGAGACGTTTAAAGGACTTGCTGATATGATACTAGAGTGCAAAATCCTCTCTGAGCCAACTATAACGTTTGAAATTCGTGAAAACAATTACTGGATTAGCCAGGAAGTTCTTCAAATGATAAAACAGCGAGACAGTAATTACAAAAAAAAATAGACACCCGCAAAATAATGAATTACAGGACAGTTCTAAAAAAAATTTTTAATGATATTAATAACAAAATAAAGTCATTAAAGAATCAATACTTTCAGAGAAAATGGCAGGAAACGGAGTCCAATACGAAAAAGCAATGGCGCTTTGTAAATAGTTTCTTTAAAAATCCTTCTTTAGAGAAACAGGTTAACAATTTGATGGTCAATAACAATTTAATAACAGATGTAAATGATATCACATTCGTTCAACAAATATTTTGCAGAAATTGGGGAAATAAAGAATGAAGCACGCTCAAAAAAATTAAGAGAGTGAATGGGGAAATATACTCTGAAAATAGTTACTTTTTATATCAAACAAATGAAACCGATACAAGAGAAATTATCAGGGAATTAAATAAAGACTCAGCTCCGGGTGATGATCAGATAACAGTCAGAGATTTGTTAAACCTAGAGGAAGATTTGCTTCCTGTATTGATTACTGGTACTATAAATAATGTACTAAATAGTCGAATTTTTCCTGATGTATTAAATGTGTCTAGAATTAGCCCTATTTATAAGGCTGGTAGTAAAAGCTGTATGAATAGCTATCGGCCAATATCTGTTATAAGTATATTCTAAAAAAATCTTGAGAAAATCAATAAACGTACACTGGAAAAAAAAATTATTTGATCCAAATAAAAATGGAGTTTATTCAAGCAAATATTTGTTTGATAATGGCCAGACAAATATTTGTTTGAAAAAAAATTAATATTTATTTGATTTATTTTTAAGTTTTTCTTTGTTTGAAATAAATATTTATTGCGAACAAACAATATGATTTTATAATCGTTGTTCACATCAAACAAAAAAATCTTTTAAACAAATAAAATTATTTTGATTCAAATACGAGAAATTATTTCGTACGAATACCCAAAACATTGGTTTAAATACCCGGCCTATTTAAATTAAAACACAAAGCTTTTGGAACAAATATAACATATATATGTTCTAAGACCTTTGTGTTTTGATTGAAATCTGAAGTATATTTGTTCCAAAAACTTTGTATTTTTATTTAAATAGGTCGGTAATTTAAATCAATGTTTTGGGCATTTATACGAAATAATTTCTCTTATTTGAATCAAATAATTTCTATTTGCTCAAGCCTGTTCAATGTTTCAATATGTAGCTTAAAAAAAAACACTGTTATTATTATTAGGTTTCACGCTTTAGCTGAAATAAACTGTATGTCTTAGTTTTCTTTTAAATGCTAAAGAATCCAAATTCCGAACCCTATCTAACCACCGATTTGTAAATGGTATGTCAGAACACTTAACTTTTAATTACCAAATTCATGACAGGAACAGTTGCCCATAGTAAATAAAATAAAAGTTAAAAAGGGATATCCTAGAAACATTTTTATTCAAAGGTATTAAAAACAAAGAACAAAACGAGTATTTCTAAAATATAAATAAAAAATATAATCAGCTTATTTTGTCTCTGCTTATCACTGGTTTTGAAAGCTAAATCATTTTTATAATGAAAAAAACTATTATCATAAGCTAAAAACATCTTTTTTCTAAATACTAGATAGGAACATAAACATATTATGGGATAAGTTTGTACTACTTATTAATATTAACGGTAACTCACTAGTTTGTATAAAAAATACTAAAATTCTAAAGTTCATAAAAATTTTATCATATAAAAATAGTAACATTCTACTTAATTAAACTAATAGGACATACAACTACCTCTCCAGATCCAGCGTAATGAGCATTGAACGGAAATGGCACAAGATGTCACCGATTCTATTGTTAGTAACGACATTAAATCGATTTCCATCAGGCTACGTAAAACTTCGATGCCGTCAATATTTTGATCTAAAAATAAAACAACAATAACTAAAACAAAAAATAATAGAAACGAAACAATTGTGACTGTCGTTCATGATGTTCAATAGCCTGTTATATTGTTTAACAGTATGTCATCCATTTAACAAAAATAATAGTTTTTTAAATACTATTAGATTTAATCGAAATAAAAAATAATTTGCTTCAAAACTATACTTCCATGGATCAACCATTTATTTATTCAGATTAAATAAACAGGGCTTTGAAATACCTAGCAATTCATATATTATGTAGGTACATACAAGAACGAAGAGGACGCCATTGAACTTGTACAAGGTAAAAAGCAAAACTACTCAAACAACATCGTACGCCAAACTACCTAAGCGAACTGTTATACACTATTGTAGGCGTATATCGCGTGAATTCGTCTGCATCTCTAGGTAGTAACGGTAGAAAACAATTTTTAATTAGGTACTAGTAAAACTCACGCCATTTTGATTATGAGAGAATGCTTCTTATTTACAAACGATTGATTAGGTACCTAGCTAAGTAATATAATAAAAATGTAACTTACCTTGAAAGGAGGGCACAAAAGACCCAAGTCGCACTGAATTAATGTATTTTCCATCACAAATACTAACGAAATAGCGATATTGGGTGGATAATTCCCTATAGGACGGCAACAGAAATGAAACTGAACTAAGGGCCCGAGACGGGGACTGGGAAGCGTAGAGCGTCGACGAGGCTGCGCAACTGCTACGAGTTGTAAGAGAGATATTTGATCAAATATTCACAATCTTTAATTTAAAGCAACCCTTATTTGTTTTAAATAATGGAGAGGTTTCGTATCTGTAAATCTTTAAAGCGAATAAATATGTGTTTAATATGGAAAAAGGTCTTGCTATCACAAGGCAAAGAAATAACCAAGAAAAATCAAACACGCCCAAGTATTTAAATTAAAGAAATTTTGTTTAATCTAAATAATTTTTATTTAAGGCAAATAAATAAAAAGCAAAGAAATATTTATTAAGGTTTTTTTCTCACATTTTCATCAGTGTAGAATGATTTATTTTCTAAATAAATATGCCATAATGGATATAAACCAATATAGTTCTACATTCAGTGCAACCACTAATTTTATAGATTATATATCAAAGGCTTTAGACTCAAACAAGATTGTGGTGGCTATATTTGTAGATTTGCAAAAGGCTTTTGATGTGGTTTGTCCAGAGATTTTTTTGAAAAAAATTGAAAAAATGGGCTTTAGGGGCAACATCATGAGTCTAATTAAAACATATATTGTAGGCAGAAAACAGTACACTGAAAAAAAAATTTGATCCAAATAAAAATGGAGTTTATTCAATATATTAGATAATGGCCAAACGAATATTTGTTTGAATGCAAATTAATATTTATTTGATTTATTTTTAAGATTTCCTTTCTTTGAAATAAATATTAATTGCGAACAAACAATATGATTTTATAATCGTTGTTCACATCAAGCAAAAATAACTTTTAAACAAATAAAATTTATTTTGGTTCAAATACGAGAAATTATTTCGTAGAAATACCCGAAACATTGGTTTAAATACCCCGCCTAATTAAATTAAAACACAAAGCTTTTGGAACAAATATAACATATATATGTTCTAAAACCTTTGTATTTCGATTGAAATCTGAGGTAAATTTGTTCCAAAAACTTTGTATTTTAATTTAAATTGGTCGGCTATTTAAACCAATGTTTTGGGCATTTGTAGGAAATAATTTCTCTTATTTGAATCAAATCATTTTTATTTGCTCAAGCTTGTTCAATGTTTCCTGTTAATGTTGGTGATGACTTAAATAAAGAAAATAAATTTTGGCTGTTGCAAATATATGTTGATCTATCTAAAAGGACTATTTATTGACATTCAGTTAGATGAGTGATTAGAAGTCGGTTTCATTAGCAAATAAAAAAAGCTATAGCAAATATGTAGCTTAAAAAACACTGTTATTATTCTTAAGACGTATTTAGGTTTCACGTTTTAGCTGAAATAAACTATATCTCTTAGTTTTCTTTTAATTGCTAAAGAATCCGAAATTCGAACCCTATCTACCCACTGATTTGTAAATGGTATGTCAGAACACTTACCTTTTAATTACCAAATTCATGACAGGAACAGTTGTCCACAGTAAATAAAATAAAAGTTTAAAAGGGATATCCAAGAAACATATTTATTCAAGGGTATTAAAAACAAAGAACAAAACGAGTATTCCCAAAATATAAATAAAAAATATAATCAGATTATTCTGTCTCTGCTTATCACTGGTTTTGAAAGCTAAATCATTTTTATAATAAAAAAACTGTTATTATCTTTTTTCTAAATACTAGATAGGAACATAAACATATTATGGGATAAGTTTTACTACTTATTAATTTTAACGGTAACTCACTAGTTTTTATAAATAATACTAAAATTCTAGAGTCCATAAAAATTTAATCATATAAAAACAGTGAAAGGCAGTAATATTTTACTTAATTAAACTATTAGGACATACAACTACCTCTCCAGATCCAGTATAATGAGCATTGAACGGAAATGACACAAGACTGTCACCGATTCTATTGTTAGTAACGACATTAAATCGATTTCCATCAGGCTACATAAAACCTCGATGCCGTCAATATTTTGATCTAAAAATAAAACAACAATAACCAAAACAAAAAATAATAGAAACAAAACAATTGTGACCGTTGTTCATAATGCTATTTGAATAGCCTTCTACATTGATTAAAAGTATATCTTATCCTATTAGATTTATCGAAATAAAAAACAATCTGCTTCAAAACTATACTTCCATGGATCAACCATTTATTTATTCAGATTGAATAAATAGGGCTTTGAAATACCATCAATTCATATTATATTATATAGATACAAGAACGAAAAGGACGCCATTGAACTTGTACAACGTAAAAAGCAAAAATACTCAATCAAGGTCGTACGCCAAACTGCCTAAGCGTACTGTTATACACTATTGTAGGCGTATATCGCGTGAATTCATCTGCATTTTCGGGTAGTTACAGAAGAAAGCAATTTTTAATTACTAGTAAAACTCACGCCATTTTAATTATGAGAGAACGCTTCTTATTTGCAATCGATTAATTATGTACCTAGCTAAGTAATATAATAAAAACGTAACTTACCTTGAAATGAGGGCACAAAGGGCCCAAGTCCCACTTAAATAATGTATTTTCTATCACAAATACTAAAAAAAATAGCGACCTTGGGCGGATACACTCTATAAAATCTCCCTATAGGGCCGCAACAGAAATGAAACTGAACTGAGGGCACGAGAGGGAGACTGGAGCAGCATAGAGCGTCGACGCGGCTGCGGAACTGCTACGAGTTGTACGAGACTCGGATGACGCAATAATATTTGGTCCAATATTCACAATCTTTAATTTAAAGCAATCCTTATTTGTTTTAAATAACGGAGAGGTTTCGTATCTTTAAAGCTTTAAAGCGAATAAATATGTGTTTAATATGGAAAAAAGTCTTGCTATCACAAGGTAAAGAAAAAACCAAGAAAAATCAAACACGCCCAATTATATAAATTAAAGGAATTGTGTTTAATCTAAATAATTTTTATTTAAAGCAAATAAATAAAAAGCAAAGAAATATTTATTAAGGTTTTTTTTCCACATTTTTATCAGTGTATGTAAAAATTGGTGAATGTGTAAGTGATAAAACAAATAATATATATGGGGTACCCCAGGGATCGGTTTTGGGTCCTCTGTTATATTCCCTGTATATTCTCAATCTTAAAAATATTGGACTGAAAGCTAAGTATTTCATATATGCAGATGACATCGCACTAGTTTACACAGGTACCGATTCTAAACAAATAACGGATTGATTTAACATTTTGAATATGGCTTATTTTTATGAAGTATTTTGGATAGGTAATAGAAATTTGATTGTTTTTTTTTTAATGAGCTTATTCCGTCAACATTATGCTACAAGTGCAAAAAATCAAAATTATATGGTTCTATGTTGATCAGTAGTTTTTTTAATTTCATTTTAAACCTCATTTGAATTTGTTTAGTTTTGTCTGACAGGTTGAAGCTGTTTAAAGATATTATTGTTTAGGCTTTATCATGCAGGATGTAAAAAACTGTGTGACTATTATTGCGTTGAAGCTAGTCCGTCTCTAGCATGTGTTTCAAAGGTGTAATTTTAAGAAGTCCTAACGAGTATCCGTATCCGCCACATAAAAAATATATTAAATTAGGTCAAAACCGACTTCCAACGGGTTCATTTAGGAGCCCATATCTCCGTAGTAAAAAAAAATGGATTTTAACCTATGAAATAATTATGCAAGAGATTGCCCGCGAATTCTGGGACATCCTATATACACGCACATTAGCTCATAGGAACCTTCTTTCATACATATACATCGCTATCTTGCACACCCCAGTAGCTTTGAACGAACAATTCTGGTCGGAAATATAAAATATACCTAGCAACCGGACCTGGCAGGAGCCCAACGAAATTTATCGAATGTGTTATAAACGTTCTATAGACAAAAAATATAAGTCAGGTAGATATTCCACATGAATCGCTTGAGTAACACGATCTATAAAATGAAATAAAAAACGAACCCTTCAACTATTCTATTTTGAAAAAATAATAGACACACATGCACCACGATTATCGACAATCCAATACAAAACATCAATCTGGATTTCGTCTTTCACGGCTCCGTACGTTGACTCTTTGAAAATCCTAAAAATCCTTACGATACCGTATATATGTCTCATTATAAAGATATTTGAAGTGCATGATATAAGAAAGTATTACTTTAACGTGGGAGTTTTCAGTGTTCAATAGAATAAGTACTACTGTATAAACCTCGAAATTTTCAAACTGCTAGAACCTGTATAACGTCATTTATAGGCACTGATAGTCGAGTTAAAAACTGAAAAAACTGTCATAATTAAAACAAAAATGGTGTGTTCTTTAGGGTGATGACACACACGGCGGGTTTTGCCGACTGAGCGGCCGATTTACCGCCGCCTCGCACAGTGGAACGGGCCAATATATTTTAGGGACGTAGACCCGCCAAAATATAAATATCTGTATATAATTTATTTTTTAAAATATGCTAAGGTAGTAGAAGAAAACACATCACATGGTTTTCTTTTACAGGAACTGCAAACTTCAGCGTTGTTTTCAGGCACTACTATTTACTTATGGTATACTACGACTAAATCGTATTAATTTTATCACATTTCTTAAGAAATTTGTAAAGTTTGCGGATGCATGGGAAAATGTAAATTTGCAAAATTACCAGCCAGGGCACACTGGTAAATTAACAAATGATACTTTTACTTTCATTGACTTGGTAGGTTACTTTTACTCTGCAAATCTTAATTTAAAATTTGAACTTAGATATGTGCTTCTTGGAAAGTTCCAAACTGACAAAATGGAGGGAAGACTTAGTAGTACAGATTTTTAAGTAGATTTAACTATATCTCCGTCCCACAACTTCTTGTATCCGAGGAAAAATTAAAACTCCTCAGTTAACAAAACTACGGTCAACTAAGTTTGTATATTTATCAATAAAACAGTTTTCTTTTACTGACGAAGGTGTACACACAGATTCATTTAAGTATGTCTACTGATATTTATTTTTATTTTGATATTATTATTTCTTCAGAAAATGTTGAAATAAATAGGGAACAATAGGTTTCATTATTTTTTATAGCTGGATGCTCTCATTCAGTAATAAAATATACTAGCGGTTGTGAAAGATGTAAAATTATTATAATATCAAATGAAGAATCAAATATCAACTGTTAGTGAATACTTACTTAATATTACACGAGGTGCATTAAAAACACCATCAAAGTTAGTATTGTTACTGACATATTTCAAATATTTTGGATGCTCATATCATTAGATTATGACCATATATTTGTACTTGCAGCTTCCTAGCAGAAAGCTTTTTTAGCAAAAGCGGAAGTGTTTATGAAAAATTATTCAGAGATCTGTATAATACATGTAACAAGCCATTTAAAAGCTTTATTATAAAAATCTCACACGTTTTAAGTAATATAGGTACTACTATTCAAAAAATCTTTCCGATAAAGCATCCACATCACAGCACAGAAAATTCTGCCAGAAAAAAATTGAAAACTACTTAGGTACATTTACAAAATTAGATTAGATAATATGATCAAAAATTGTATTTAACTGTTTTTTTTGTATCTTTCAGTCATATTTTCATGTAACATTTCCTATGAATGTATACTTTGTTCAATGACTCTTTTATTAAAGATTTTTTATCATACATTTGTACCTATACAATATGCAAATTGTACTCCTTCATATTAGAAATCAAAGAGAAAGTCTTAGGAAAATGTATTAGGGCAATTAGATTAATGGTCTTTAGCAAGCGGAAAATATTATCTAACTCAAATACGTCATAATTTTGTTAAAATGTATTTTATGCAATTTTTCTGTAGTTTAAAGAAATTTTTGTTATAAATGTGTTTTATAAAAAGCAGCTGTGCGTTATTTCCTGCTAATATCATCTCGCAGGTACTGAATATGAGCCTCAGATGATGGCGGCTCTTAATTTTCGAAGGCCTCTGCTCATCTTAAGTGGGACAGTTCTAGTTCATTACTAATGTAGAATTCGTCTATTTATATTAAAATTTATATCTTTTTCAACCTAATATTTGTTGTCTGTTTCCAGAACATCATAATTTGCATACATTAGATTGACTGATATATTAATTAACTATTTGTTATGAACCCTGATGTATCGTATAAAAAAATGTAAATTCGTGGCTTGAAAACAACATATTGATAACAATCGTCTAATCAGGATACACAATCATGGTACCTATTGTTCGCCGGTCGGTATTTTGAACTCTATAACCCTCATTTGAATACTTTTGCTTATTGAATAGTGAGTTTCTTGGAAACATTTTTGTGCCATAATGTATGTTAATATATTCAGTAGAAAATAGTATTAAAGAAAAACGTTCACATGTAACAAAAAAAAAATAGTGTCGCAAAATAATATCAAACCAACTAAATATTTCACCATCTCTGGTAGAAACAAATTATTTTACACAATGACCAAAAATATACAAGCTTTGAATTGAAACTGAAAATACAATAATTAAGGAAAATGATTCCTCACAACGACGCCCGCCCAAACTTTCCTGAAATAATCGAAAGTTGGGACAAATTTGTAGACAAGATATCCGGATTAATTATTTTATATTTTAGTTTTGAATTGTGATTGTATTTTAGTATAGTGTTTTATAAGCCGTACTTTTTACCCACTTTTATTATTTTATACTTTACATTATATAAAACTTTAACCTATAAAATTACAAGATCAATCGATAAAAGACCAAACATGATGGAAAAATTGTACAAGCAAAAATGGTTGGGGCGCCACTGTGGGCCAGAAATATTCTAAACATTGAAAAAGTCCATTTTAAATAATGATTGTGCACTAATTTCTCTAATACTAAAAACGAGCCATGGAGCTTACAAAAACAACAGAATTATTATTGTCAGCTTTTATGATGACACACGCTGGCTAGACAAATGTCGGTAAATTTAATTCTTATTGTCCGGTTTATTTTGTCTGAACAAATTGCTCAAGTTTAAGATGATATAGTTCAAGGTGGATTAACTTTTTGACATAAGCAATGGATGAGCCAAATGTAGGTAAGTACGAAATTGTATGCCATACATATTTTCTCGATTTCTTTGCGAAGTTGTGAAATAATATAATTATTTAGCGAATGTGTATAAAAGCCATAATTAAAATGTTACATTGATATTTCATGAGAGATATCTCAAAAACCAAACTGAGCTACACGATTTTGTTGCTGCTGTTAAACTCTTCAGCTCTTAAGTTTTAATATCGAAAAAGAAACTTTTGCCGAATTGTGCCTATTCACGAGAAAACGGTAGGTAGGGAAGGTATTATTAGTGCACGCGCAGTGGCGTAGCCAGAGTTAGTCCTTGGGGGGGTTCAGTGGCTGCTCGTGGGTTTAGAAAGCTGGAGAGCAAGGTAAAAATTTTGGGGGTGCCTCGCCCAATTTTTATCCAATAGTCGTTAAAAAACAAAGATTCGGCACCCTCTTGAATGGCAATTGTTGCACACGTAAATAGGTACTTACCGATTCTAGAAGAGTAAATCATTAACACAGTTTATTGTAACTACAAATCAATAAGGTTGTAAAAAAAGTTCAAGAGAAGTTCAAAAACGTTCAAAAAATATAATAGTTTGATGGCAAAAAGGGTTATTGTACATATTTTTGTCGGTGGTTAGCACTTCGACCTTGCCGTTTCCTAGTTTTTAAAGTGAAATTTCATTGGTCTGTTTTTGTCCAAAATAAATTTTTCAATAACTTTTTCATTAAAATCTAGAATTCGTTTGACCATAACACTGTCAATATTTATCATAGCTAAAGCATTTAGTCTATCATTACCCATTGAATTTCTTAAATAAATTTTAATCAACTTCAAAGTTGAAAAGCTCCTTTCGGCTTCCGCTGTGGCCATCGGTATAGTCACAAATATTCTTGATGCCATGGTGATTTATTTAGAAGCTGTATCCAGTCCCGGATTTAAAATAAAATTTAATGTCTTTAAACGACCATTAATTTCTTGATTTTGACATCAGGAATCAGGTGATTTCAATTCATTAATCAATCCAGTTACTGTAAAAACGACCGTGCATGCAGCGCACACCTTATGTTACAGGGGTTAATCAATATGTTATTTCATTATTTTTCTGGATCATTATATTTAATTAAGCTATAAAAGTTAAACAAAATAACGTGCATTGTTCTCGGCTTTTAAAAAGTTTTCATTCATTATTCATGGGGGG
>JAEQML010062771.1:0-23940 GCA_016904865.1 Pissodes strobi | reverse complement strand
ATATTTGGAAACCGCATCTACGAACTTATTGAGGTTAGAATACATAAAAACTATGCATCGGTTAAAAAATGCAATTTTAGAGCATGACAAACAACACATAATTGCCGTTTTTTTACATAATTTTGTTAAACTGGAACTCTACCTATTTATTTGCCTAGCTCAATAAACACGTAGCACTATCGCTACCGGTGTGTAAGCACTAAACAAGAATGGTTTCTGGTTTCAAAACAAAAAGCATTATTGCCAGCCCTTTCTAGAAGTACTGAGCGGGTAATTCGCACATGATTATATTAATGACTATAACTCTTTTTGGGAAGTGGTGCATTAATCCCTGAATCACACTTACCCACTTCATCCTAAATACTTAACATTTCGCATCTCAGATACGTGCAAGTTTTTAAATCAATTGAGTTGGTCTTTATAAATTGTCTAAAGTCGTCTTTGATTTATTTTAGACATTCATCGAGTGCAGTAGGCGATTTTCTAACGAATTGGTAAGTTCTTAGAATTTATTGTTTGAACCACGTTTTATTATACTTACGTAAAAAAATGTATATACGCAGAGTGCCTACAGCTTATATTACAAGGAGAAAAACAAGCTTACAGGAAAAGTGTTCCTTTTTCGCCTCTTGACAAACCTCGAAAACTATAACAATTTGACATTTAGATGTTTGATTTTACGCAAGAATATTATTCTTAATAAAACTTTCTATTTGGATACATGGTGTATGAAAAATATGAATTTGAGTCTCCGGCAAGTGTATTGCCATTAATGCAGCACCGTCCGTCGTATTCTTTGCCGATTTTAGGCCGGTTAGTTCTATCATATTTTTATAAACAGTTTTTGTAGTGTTTCATGTGGCACAGCCCCGTTGGGACATCTTTCGTTTGGTAAGGCAAATATTTTTATTTTTGAAATACACTCTCTTCAAAACTTATCAGATTTAAGTAAGGCCTTTGAAGGTTTTAATAAAGAATACACTTTAACCCAAAGTAAAAACTTAAAAGAAAATGCCATCTTACAACATTTATATTTTTAAAACACTGTAATAAAAAATGAATTAAGTTCTAAGTTTCAACGCAAAACATTTTATAAAGAATACTTGTTTTGCTTGAAATCGGCAATTGTAGGATAATATACAGGGTGATTGATATTGAATGGTCCATCCGGCTTTTATGGAGAAGTAGTCAACGGATCACTTTTAAAGTTTGAAAGCTTATCTAAGTAAATAGAATCTCTCTTTTAAAAATATTTTAAGCCATGCAGTGCCGCTAGAAAGTATTAGAAATTTCGTTTTGGAGATAATAATTAATTACAGTTTTTTTTTTCGGAAAATCATGACCTTCAAAAAGAGCCGATATTTTTGAGCTCTGACAGGTTAGCGCAATGAAATTCGGTGCAGAGTCAGGTAATATATCAAGAGGTCTTTAATTCTGTGTAGGTTCTAATGAATATTTGGTTGTTTGTAAGAAATATTACTAGTATGTTTTTTTTAATGGAATGCCCTGTATTTTATCCCTGGTAAGCTCTTGACATTGTCTATCTTTCTGTATGTAATATTCTTATTCGCTATGTGGTGTTATTGACTGGAAGGCCGTGAGCGATCGTGTGCGCCAATCAGGGCCGCGCTAAGGTAAATTGGCACCCTACCTACGCACATTCTCTCACTAATAAAAATTCAAGCAAATCAACATATTTTTAATTTAAAAGAACTTCAGCTTTAAAAACAACTTTTTAACACTGATTAGTGGTAATAAAAACATACAAATACAAAAACAAATAGTAATTTAAAATTAAAAATTAAAATAAAAAAAGCATTCTTTAAAATGGTTTCTCCCTTGGCTTTTCTTGGGCGTTAATAATTTCAACATGACTTATATTTTTTATGGCATGGCATTCCAAAGACAAAATTAAGAGGGCATTTAGACGTTCTTGGCTTCATGAACGATCAAAAACTGTTCTATCACTTGACAGTTTTGAAAATGATCTTTCAGATGAATTATTAGCAGCGGTATTGGTAAGTAAATTCGACACGCAATGTCGAAATTGGGAAATGTTTCTTTTAATGAATTTTCTTTTAAATACTTGCAAATTTCCAATGGAGATTTAATGTTGTTCTCTAAATGCGCTTTTTAAATGAATGCATTCTTGAATAAGCGAAACATTGAAATGATTTTCGTAAATCTTTATTAACTTTTCTCTTTTTTTTAACTATTGTTTTATTTTTGAAGTTCCACAAATAAATTTGTTAGAACATAAAATCGCTCATAAATACGTTTGTTAGAAACTTAGCATCTTTTTATATCTGTTATGAGTACATCGATCGTAAAATGTTTCGATTTTCATTTTTTACTCTGGCTGAAAACAATGCTCCTTCACCAATACTGTGATCAAACTGAACCTGCCTTCGTTTTTTTCTGCCCTCCTTATATGTTTTATCTAACCAAAACAAGCCCAAACTAACCCAGGTAAATCGCAGGGTTTTGCACATATGTATTAAATGTGATGCCAAATGACAGCAAAAAAAGAAGTGTTAAACTCGTCCATTTTTTCACAGAGTGCTTGTGCTTCATGTTTTACACCTCCTGTTTGGCTTTTATCAGTGCTCAGTTGGAAAAGTGATATTTTAATTTCATTATACCCACCATATAGAGCATTAGTAGCATTAGTCCTTGCTGACCACCTAGTATCTGATAGGAATTTTACAACAGTCGACTTTATATTTTTTGTTAAAATTTCCCATCGATATGTCGAAGCTGAAAAAACGCATAGAAATTTTACAAAAAACAGAAAAAACAAGGCAGAGTTTTCATATGACTCTCCTGCAAGACAGCCTGACAAGTTGAGCGAATGTGCTGAACAAGGTACATACTCTACAAGTTTGTTCTAACTTTTAATCCTGGCTTGCAGCCCTGAATATGCACCGAACATACTTTATGTACTATCATAAGACTGCCTGTGACAATACCTAATGTTTAGATTATATTCTACTAATGCTGAAGTTACTGCTGTCTCCAAATCAATATATTTGTGGTTAATCAATGGAGTATATTTAAGGAACCTTCTTCAATGGGTATACCTTCGGACGAGACATAGCGGACTAAGAATGCCAGCTGATAAATATGTGAGACATCTGGTTTGGAATTTGGTATTGAAGAGTAATATTTAGAGCTTTTTTATTCATTAGTAATTGTTTTTGATATAATTTTCTCTATTAAAACCATAATATTTCACAAATATTTGCAGTTGCCATGGCCCACATTTCCAGATTTAGCGTAAAAACTGATCAAATTTAGCAATTAGTTATAAACATCCCAAAAAAAATCCGTTTTGGACTGATCTAATTTTAGAATTTTTTCCTCTGGATATTAATGCAACTATAGTTGCAACGACACGTTTTAAAACATCACGCCAATATTGTATTTTCATTTCTATATGCATTAGTAAGAAAGCTATCTATTCGGTTAACTGTTCACTTCTCGTAAATAAATGTATAATGCTAGATCTATGGTTGTGTGATTCTTCGTGTTGTCTTAATCTTGCGCTTGCATTTTTCCCATCACTGAACCCTGTACTAGGAAAAGAATTTTCTTCTTGTTAAAACAAACGACAAGGAGTGCAAAACACACAACCTTTTAAGGGAGAATAAAGTAGCCAATCTCTAGATTGTTTTTCTCCATTTAACATAATTTTTTGTAAAAATGTTGTTTTGTTAAATATCCATTTACACCTGTAGAATGCTCTTTAAGAGTAGTTGCTATAAAATCAGTATTTGGATGTTGTTTTGGTTGATTTCTAATTACTGCTTCTATAGTGTTATCGTTAATTCTCCAATCAGCTGGGTCTTCAAATATAGTATATTCTACTACCAATGATGGTGGTGATGGTACATGTATTGCGATAATTCCAGTATCTTCAGAAAGCACGCTTATCGCTTGAAAAATGTCTGAATTTTTCTGTCATGGCCCATTTCCTCAGCTTCCAATCGCTTTAAATGAAAATTCAGTCAAATAAGTCTACTTATTTTTCATGAAAATCTATGCTAATATATTTTTTTCTCGAAATATGAGAATTCGGGCAATTAAATGTATAAATCTACATATTTTAATCTAAATGTCATATTGAAAGACGTATTCCTTCCAATTTCCTATAACGCATCAGCAGCAAAGGTACCTGTTCAACTGTTCACTCCTGACATATATTGGAAACATTTTGCGATTTTCAGCAGGTTTTAATTTTTAACCTCGATTTTATCGGAAAATTAAACAAGTTCGCGATTCTGAGATTAATTTCTTCACTGAATTTTCAAACTGAAAATAAAAAAATTCACCAGCGACATTTTTAATTCAATCGATTGGATTTTGGTTCTGCTTATATCACATTCAGCATGAAAGTTTAATTGCTCCAGATTATTCGGTTTTCCAGTTATAAAATATTAAGTGGTGTTCAAACGCGAAATAACTAAAAGTGTTAAAATTCAGTTAACTCACTGTGTATAAAGGGCATCATCACTATCAAAGTGTCCTTAAATACAATTTTTGGCGAAGATTCTCATCAAGTAATCGGCTTGACATGGCAGTTTATTTTGAAGTAATGTTTAAATGTATTGTTTTTGGCGATCCAAATGCCCGTTTGTGAGTTATTACGTCACATTTCCAATTTTTCAAAATTTTGCTTTGATATACAATAACTCTCGAATAAATTATTTAGCTTCGATGAAATTTTCCAGGTACGTTCCTTCTAACGGTCATCCGAACCCTATTTAAATATTTGTGTTTTTAAAGTGAAAACTTCTTTAGGCGCGTGCAGCACTCTTTTTAGTTAGTAAATGAAACTGAGCGGTCATGTAACGCTCATTCGGAAATTGTTTATGTTAATAATTTTTTTCTTGAAAACGTAGTAGTATCATTTATTTATAGAATTATACAAAGTCATTGTGGCCTACTCCTACTGTCTAATATAACTATAAATTAAGTATGTACATATTGTGTTTATAGACCCTGCTTGCCCACATGGGTAGCTACGGGACCACGCAACAGTCAAATACCCTGCTGGGGATCGGTGTTATCTAATGGCGTTACATTATGTAACAAGTAGTTTCGCGACCATGCTGTATGGAAGTAACTTCCATGGGCGCGCCCTTCAAGTGTGCTTAAGTATTGGCTGCCGATAGGCTGTATTGTGGAGTGATGGTTTTAGATAGGTGGCATGTGTTGGCAGGTGGGCGATATGGAGAAAACTAAATGAAAAACTCCATTTCTCGTTTCTTTGGCTTACTGATTAGACGGATACAAACATTTATTATGTATTATGTACTCTTGAAAACGACTGAGAGTGGAAATTTTAGTCTTTGCGCATTTTTAGGCAACACTTCAAGGCAGCTTACTGTCATTTGTTTTTGGCGGTACGATTTTCAGTTTCTGAGTTATTACGTCTCATGTACGATATTTAAAAATTTTGCTTTGATACACGATAAACTGCCGAAAAAATTATTAAATTTTGATGGAATTTTCTAGGCACGTTCCTTCTGTCGGTTTTTCGAACCCTATAGAAATTGGCGAGAATCGAAAAATGGAGAGACTTTTTGGGCTCATATTCTTAGTTTATTAGTTTAGTTTATTTTTAATCTCTTGTTACTACAATATTATTTATAGATAGAGACAAGTCAAGATATGCTAAAATGCTAAAATATCAATTTTCAATTTAAACATATTGTAAACAACGATAAAAAAAACACAATACATCCTTACACAAAAACTAAGTGCAATAGCCTGACCAAAATGTATACTCCTGTAAACTATATAGTGGTTTCTTAAGTAAAATGTCTTTAAGTTTATTTTTAAAGATAGATAAGCTTTCCATATTTTTTACAACATTTGGTAGTCGGTTATAATAGTAGCTTCCAGCATATCGGGGGCTATGTCTTTATATTGCATATAATTAAAAAAAAATATGTGAATGTCATCGTTATTTCTAGTAAAATAGGAGTGTTTATTAAATCGTTTCTCAAATGAGGTTTTATTTACATGAATATATATAAGAAGTTTATATAAGTAAATACTTGAAAGAGGTAAGATTTGTTTGTCTTTAAAATCTTCATGACATGATTCCCGAAATGGCAAATTAAAAATTAATCTGATAAATCTTTTCTGAAAAACAAATATGCGGCTTGCTTCAGCCGCCTGTCCCCACACCAGAATATTGTAACTTAATTGTGAGTACACAAGTGCATAATAAAAATCCACTGAATGTCGCTAATCAAAATTTTGTTTAAGGATTGTGAACATTAAAAAATATTTTTTGTAATTTTTTGCAGAGTTCTTCTATTTGGATATCAAATTTAAGTTTAGAGTCCAACATAATTCCTAAAAATTTAGTTTTTTTTGTCATTGAAATTATACTATTGTCAAACTGAATAATTAAATTATTTGTTAATTTATGTTTTAAAGTAAATTCCACACAAACTGTCTTATTTAAATTTACTATTAGATGGTTTCTACGACACCACTCATAGAAAGACTTTATTGAGCGATCAATCCTTTGTGAAAGTTCGTCCAGTGTTGAAGCCGTCACCACTATGGTAGTATCATCGGCATACATAAAAGTCCGTCCATCCTGTATATAGTTTGGAAGGTTTACGTATAGTAGAAACAATAAGGGGCCCAAAACCCCACCCTGAGGTGTCCCTAATGGACAATCGCACAATTCAGACCATTCATCTCCCACTCTTACTCTCAATTTTCTTTATGTCATATAGGATAGCAACCAGTCATTCATTGGATTTCGGATACCAATAGCTTCCAGTTTTTTAGACAAAAACTGGGATTTAAGAATGCACGAGATAAATCAAAAAATATTCCAACACAAAATTTATTATCATCAAGATTATCATTTATAAATTGAATCATGTCTGTACAAGCAGACTCTGTAGAATTTTTTTTTCGAAAACCATGCTGGCTTTTCGTACTTATATCGTATTTATTTAGATATGCTATTAGTTGCTCGTATATAACCCTTTCTATAATTTTTGAAAAACAACTCAATACGCAACCCGACCTATAGTTTCCCACATTTAATGGGTCACCTTTTTTATAGAGAGGAATAACCTTAGCCTGCTTTAGAGAATTAGGAAACTGTCCCAGCTGTACAGATTTATTAATTATAAATGTCAAATATGGCCCTATCTCATTCGCACATTCATAGAGTACTCTACCGGGTACACCATCAAGACCAACATAATTCAAACTTTTTTGACTTTTCAAAATTTTTATAACGTTGCCATTAGACAAAGGAGAGAAAAATATTGAATTCAATGAGACTTGATCATTCACTGTGCAATTATTATTATTAAAATTGCCATTTTTAATTATGTTAGTAATAGACGTACTAAAAAAAGCACCAAAAAATCCGCAACCATTTTCGGATCCTGAATCACGCCATTGTAATTGTCTCGAAGAGCTATTGTTTTTGAATGAGTTCTTCCTCTCCCAATTTGATTATTAGCACGCTGCCATAGAACTTTTGTTTGATTATTAGAGTTTTTATTTTTTTAGCAAAATACTCCTTTTTTTCTTTTTCTATATCTTGTTTCCAACTTTTCTTATTATGTTTATATTGTGTATCTAGATTAGTGTTAGAAATATTTTTTCTAAGCCAATTCAAACTTTTTAAATTATCGATGTCAATTAGTAATTATTGTTCAGAAAACTCAACATTTTGTTTTTTTACCCTATTAGATATTTAAACTCTTTTTTCAGGGAAACATACATTGAATGTCCAATAAAATTCGAAGAAAAATGTATCATAAATTTCATCAATATTATGAGAATATGGATTTAAGATAATTTGAGAATTACTGAACAGTGTTCTGAACTCATGCATTCCCTCGCTACTGTACCCTCTAGCAACTGTTTCTTCAAAAGTATCACACGTCAGAGATATATTATTCCATTAGTATATTTGACATTTGACCTAAATGATCAGAAAAGCCACACTCAACATTCGTACATACTCCCCCCTTCGCGGAGTTTGTTATGACATAGTCAATCGATGTAGAAGTAATATTTTCTCCATATCTTGATATCCTGGTTGGGCCAGTAATTAACCAGTGCAAGCCAAAAGAGCTTAAAAGATCAAAAAATTGTTTTGTCTCCATTGATTCGGTATTTAATGCGTTGATATTCAAATCACCGGCAATAACTATATTTGTATATTTTTTGGTTGCATAAATTAGCATATACGACATTTTATTCAAGAATACTTTAAAATTTGAATTTGGTGATCTATATAAAGAAATTAAACATAACTGATCTTTAATCACGACAGTGGAGCATTCGAAATTATGCTCATCTGCCATGTTTTCAATAAAATTACTTTTTTTGTACTTATTTGTAAAACTATTGTTTATAAATATGACAGAGCCACCATAATTAGTAAGCCGACCGAAACTAGAAGCAAGACTATAACCAGCTAAAACTAGATTATTAAGATTATTTAAACATATCCAGTGTTCACACAAAATAATAAAATTTGGTTTAATTTGTTCTAAAAACAGTTCAACAATTGGTATCTTATTGGGCAAGCTTCGCAGATTTATACTACATAGAACATATTATTCCTTGTCATCAGTAGCCTTATAAATAGACGGTGTAACTAAGATTCTTCGGTTGTTCGCTCGGTCTCGTCCTGGTTCCGGTGAAAATTTTCTTTACGAAATATGAATTTCCTAACTGCTGCCCCCTCTGGCCACAAATTGGGGTTATATATTTCTTTGTGGAAATGTATTGGAAATTCCACTCGAAAGGATGAAGAGAATTCATTTTCTTTTAACTTTAGGCACTGAAACTTAATATTAGGTGACACTCTCTTTAAGTGATCAAGCAACTCCTTCTCGGATGTTTGAGGATTAAGACGATATACATGTAAATATCCCATTTTTGGGACTGTTCCAATAATAGAACTTGAATTTTTTCCTATAACAGGCTTGTATTTTTGATTAGGTTTTTTCGCCACGTCCTGCTGGGCATTTTGAATAGCCTGGCGTACTTGTAAATTTGAGAAATGACGTTTTTGTTCCCCGGTTTGTTTATTTTCGTTTCCTTGTAGTCGCTGCTGTTGATAAACAGGTACACGTGGTTGTTGTTTATTTATCATGTCTAGACCATTTTTTTGCATATTGTGATTAGATTGTTGGCTGTGGTCTGTGCATTCGGGCACGGTAGTTTGGGTTAGCGCTGCTGATTTATTAATTTTATCGACAGAGAGACTGTTTAAAGTAGATGGCAGTGCGCTTTCCCACGTCCAAATTATTTTGATTTATATTTATTTTTAGTAGGGAAATTAAATCTTCATGTTCATTAACCCTTTTTCCATCTGCTCTATAATTCTATTTAGACTATTAATCAAGACCTGGAGAAAGTTCAAACTTGGGGCGACCGAAATTTGGTCCAGTTCAATGCAGCAAAGACCCAAGCAGCAACGTTTACCAAGAGGGCCAATACAGCGGGCCCTGACACCATTATGGCAGGATCGACCATTTCTTCATCCTCGTCAATCGGACTGCTGGGTGTCTCGGTCAACAGCAATCTGTCATGGCATGACCATGTTGCTAACATCGCAAAATCAGCCTCCCAGAAGCTTGGTGCGCTATTTCGCAACAAAAAACTCTATACACCGCAGCAGTTGCTCTTGCTGTACAAAGCGCAAATAAGACGTGCTTAGAATATTGCTCACATATCTGGGGTGCCGCACCAAAGCACACCCTAAAGCTGCTGGATTCCATTCAGAAGAGAGCTGTGCGTTTCATCGGCGACCCGGAGTTGACCCGGAATCTGGATGGTCTGGAACACGACAGACATGTGGCCGAAATGACTCTGTTTTACAGATGTTCACGGCAGATGTTCCCAGGATTTGGCTCGCATCATCCCGCCCCTGGCAACTCCTGTCAGACAGTCACGACAGACGGCAGGAGCGCACCAGTTCGTCGTACGCTAGAAACACCTAGAACATCGCTTTACAAGAACTCCTTTGTCTGGCGCACTGCATCACTGTGGAACTCACTTCCAGGACATCTGTTTCCCATTAATTACAACCTACAACTATTCAAGAACCGTGTCAATCAACATCTTCGTACACACACCGCTCGTCGAGCGCCATAGGATCTCCCTTTAGTGTGTGTGCCACTGCCACAAAAAAAAAGACATGAAATCTCACATAATTTATTTTGGTGTCTAAAATAAGTTCGTATACACTCCATTTTGTTACATGTCTCATGATCTGTCAGGGCTTCATGGAATATTTCTTCGGTTTTTTCTTCAGCCACTAGGTTTTCACACTGTATTTCACTTAAATCCTTTAATAAAGTCCAATTTACATTCACTGGTAACTTTTTATAAATTATAAAATCTATTAATTCATTTTTCTTGAACTTATTTAGTTCCGCTACAATTTTGTCATGCGTACCGCCCGCCATCTTTAAAAAGAGGTCACTTTGAAACGTTCTATCGCCGAAAAAGTACCAAGTATTTAAAAACCGAAGGGAAAATCTCTCTAAATGCTGGAAAAATGGACTTTTGAAAGAAAGTGTAAAAGTATCGATCGAAAAATGAAGGATTTTATTTATTTTTTGAGGTAAATAATGTTTTTACAGAAAAGCTGATCTCTTGAGGAGAATCTACGCCAAAAACCGTACAAGCAGACACTCTAAAAATGAAAATCGTATCGATACGATTGAAAATACCGAATTGGTGATTTTTTTTACTTTCAGATTTAAAAACCTAATTTAATCGTACGTGCTAGCCAACGCATAGCTATTTCTAAAAATAATCTCAGATTCATAAACGTCGGTATTTCTGCTATAAAAAAATTTTAAATAATTTTCCATATCAGATTGGAAAATACGCGAAAATCGATGTTAAGGGAAGCATGCAGGCCTTCGCAAAAAAATGTAAGCTTTCCATACTTCGATATTTTTACCAGTTTGAGTAGGTAGCTTTGCTTTTGATGCATTATGAGAAATTTGAAGGAATACGTCTTCGAATATTTTGACATGACGTTTAGGTTAAAATATGTGGTTAATTAGGTGAAATCTCTTTGAAAACGGTTTGAAACTGTCGATTTTATCGCAAACTTCGAGGTAAAATTTAACTTTCAGCATATCTGTTCGTATGACTTTTGCGGTAAGTAAGCTTTTGTGTGGTAAGTAAGCTTTATTAGCCTGAACTAATAAAATCATTTGAAGCTAGGAAATGGGTCAGGATCTGCGAACTTGAACATTTTTCAAGCGAAAAGCAATGGTTCTGCATATGTTATGGAAGATTTCGAGGTAATTTTACGTTAAACATCAAAGTCTATAGCATTTGTGGTAAATATATTCAAAATATTTGTTCATATTGCAATTAATCGGATTATTCCTCCCATGTTTCTATGCTACACAAATTATGCAGATACCCCACACCCTATTAAATATTATTTGTTAATATTCTTATGCATATAAACAAGGATCTGCTAGGCAAATGCTATTTCTTATACAGTTCTTGATACTCTGTGAAGTTTTCACTTCTTGTGTGGACTTAAGCACACACTGTTTTCTTTTTTTTTTTGTTTTGTTTATGATCTAAACCCCCATCAGTGGACATCAAATTCAAAGAACCATCTTTCTTTTGAAAATAACGCTAAGAGGAATGAATTTAATTGTCGAATAAACAATTATGAAATAAAAAATGCAAAAGATAAGATTAAGATTGAATTTATACTAAATAACTTATTTACAAGAGTTTGAATTTTCCTGGCTATCAAATTAATCCGAAATTGCACACCTATACAATAATTGCCAAGGTTAGTTAAATACCCTAAAATATCAAAACAACATTGATCTATGGAAATAGAAACTACTAAACCAATTAATCAAAACATGAAGCACGCCTAAAAAAGGACTGGCTTTGCGTGCAACACAACCATGTAATTACTTATGTTTTAGAAAAATTAAGCGATTTTCTTCTTTAACAATTTTATATATATATATATATATATATCGAAAAGTACATCATATAATTAACGTAAACTTTTTAACATCACCAGAAGATATTCAGTGAAAATGAACGAGGTTTGCTTTAACACTAATGGAGAAAGGATTTGCTGATAATGTGGGCTCTAATGCTAGACAACTTCAAGGTTACAGATTCAACATTGCCTAAAAAGTGTATTAAAAAGGTAAACGTGCCCATAACAAATATCATGACTATGAAACTTATTCTTAAATGGACAGTTTGTGACCACACCATTTGAGACCGAGCGACAATCGGTGGATTAAAAAAAATTGTAGGATAATATAGGAACACTACGCAGACTAGGAAAAAACACCAAGTAAATTGCGTTCCAAAAAACGGCTTTTCAAATTCATAGAAACATATTAAAATCTACGAAATTATCCTTGGGATACCTAAATGTTGGATTTATAGTTTAGATTGAGGAGCAGTTTATTTACGGATTGACGTTTATTCGTTCACCCTGTGGCTATAAATTATTGCGAGTGTCATAAAGCATAACAAAGCTGTTGGGTAATTTCTCAATTATCTGCCTGGAAATTACGTGGGATCAAATCCAATAAAAAACACCTGGAACATTAAATTCTTTCACCACAGATTTCGTTTTCCATTCTGTTTTTAATCCATTCGTAGCGTTTCACTTTCTCTTGGAAACGTTTTATCTACTAAAAATCTGTAGCTTATGAAAATTGGATGTTGGCAATTTAAAAGAAATAAGGATCGACCTGTGTATTTCTCCAGTATCTTATCCCAGAAAGCAAACAGTTTTTTTGCTGAAATTAAAATATTTTAACACTTCGTCACAATGTTTAATTTCCAGAGGAGTCAACTAAAATTTTGTGAGTGAGAACCATCTTTACTCCTGAAGGATTGCAAAAGAAAATGTTTTACGTCCTATCCTTTTTCACTATTTTAAGAATGGGTGAATATGGATTTCTGTAAATTTGTTAAATTTCGAAAATAAAGCATAATTGTTTGAAATTGGAATGGCATATCGATCAAGTCTCCATTATTGGTTGGATTTCCTAATTGATCCCCCATGTAGGTTTGTAATTTTTTTTATCAAAGCCTACGTTTATAGCTCTTAAAACATTAATTTTATATTAATGTGGATTTCAGCTACAGCTGAAATTAATTTGCCAAAATATGTTGAGTTACTTCCTACAGATTGCAACTCCCAACAAGAATAGCATAGACAATAATATATCACCTAGATGTCGACCTTACAATTACGTATTCGGTTAAATAAACCTAAAGTCAAGCTATCGGAATCATTTAAAGTTGTGCTTATGGCTTTCAAAGTTAATTACTATTAGCCCTAACTAACACGAGCTCTAGGTTTTGCCCTTAGAAGATGGGGATATTAATTTGCATACCAAATTTCCCTCGAACACTTCCACTCCATTCAACGAGACAACGCTTTAATGCCTAGCTTATCGCGGAAAAAGATATTGCAGTGAAAATACCCTTATACCGATTGTTACGAAACCCTTTAAGACAAGAACTAATAACACAAAATTTGCGACTAAATAAATAGTATGCTTTCACATCACAATTAAGAACGATTTTTTCATTACGTCGACAACTTGTCGATATGTGATACATGCAATCTAGTAATGTAATTAATTCAATTTCAAAATAATTTAGTCGTCAAATATTGACCGAAAAGTAAATAGCAAATCGTTATGAAATGTACATCGATAAGTTGGAAATATTCGGTGGAAATAGAACAGATTTCCTGAGCCATCACCATTTCGATTGATGCAATTTTCTAGGAAGCGAATGATTGCAATATAGGAAAAACTCAAGCGTTTTAAAAACTGCAAATTATAAAATATCACACATGTGAAAACGTGTATTGCAACATTCTTTGTTAAATTTTTATTTCGTAATAAATGTATATCCTCCTTCTTTATTATGAAACTGTCAGAAAATGACAATATACTTGATTACGAATTAAAGTTGAATGCATGGTAGATATTTCGCTACTAAAACTTCTTATTTATCGTTTTTGTTATTAAATTATTTTTCATTAGCCATTCTGTCAAGAATATAGATTTAGACTCAAAATAAGACTCACATAAAAATTATATCATCATATATCGATCACAGTACATAGTATACTTCTCCAATTAACTACGGTTAAGATCCAGTAGTTTACATTCACGTCTCATTGTAGTGATTTGATCATCTGTTTTGACAATATCCCTTTATTACAGTGCCCTTGGGAAAGAGTGAAGGGGGTCACACATGTGGTTGCCTTAAATAGAAATAAATATTCAATTTTACATAGATTTCAGGGTCTTGAACTCCAATTTTGTTTCGAGAACGTGCATGCCAACAATTGTAAATTAGCCTTAAATTTTTACTTTAACAGTCTCCTAATTCCTTAATTTTATAAAATACGTACCTTGGATTCGCCTGGTGTAGTGAATTCTAATTTTAAGTATTCGGTATCTATTTCTGGTGGTAAGTGGCCCGTCTTACTGATCAAATTTCTAGACGGTGTGTCCTTGCTTTGCTTTATTTATATTCGCTTTTGGAAACGGGTTCGATGTTCATTGAGTAGTTCAAAACATTCTACATTTAGTTCATTTGAGTTTTTCAACTTTCCTAGAAGAAACAAAGTTCTGGAAGCTGGAAATGGTGAGAGGGTAGCCTTAAAAGGCCACGGCCCCATTGGACCATCTCTGCATCCTCCCTAGGTCAACCAATCCATCTAGGCTATCACGCAGCTTAGTGTTGTAAAAAGACGGCGATGTTGTCCGAGGAAGCTGTTCTGAAAAAAACGATAGTTAGCCATTGTTCTCCCAAAATGGATTCCCTTAGTTCCGAAACAGCGTCGCAATCGCAGAGCAGATGCTCTACTGTTTCGTTCTCCTGTTCACAGCCTCTGCATATAAATATCTCGTATAATCTCATTGTGTAGAGATGTTTCCTTAGCTGGCAGTGTCCAGTCAGAATCCTCGCTAATCGTAGGTTCTCCTTGACATACCCAGGTAGATATGCCTTTCTAGTCAATTTATCCACTAATTGGTTTCCTTCGCACTGTGCATGTTCTTTAACCCAGCACACAGAAATTTTGCATGCGGGATCCCCCAGTGAAGTGTGGCATTCTAGTACTCTCCTGGCTGTAAGTTTATAACTTTTCAGGGCCAGTAGTACTTGTCTACTGTCCATGTAGATGTTAATAGTCTTGTCCTCAGTATTCCTGCGAACAATCTCTTTTTATATTTAGTAAACAATCTGTTTATTTCTATTTATGTCTTTGGGCTTAACCCTGTAATTTCAAGACAGTCTAGACGCACATCAAGACCATTTCTAAAAGCGTATAGTTGGAATATAAAGAAGCAACATTTTTAATATTTCAGTATAATAAAATCAGTGAAGATTTCGTTAGCTTTTATGAAATAATTTGAATATTTCGATAATTAGGAATTTCCACCGCTTTAAATCGTTTCAAATAAATATGAGCACGTGTCATTTCTCCAAATAATCCCTAAAAGGGAAAGCTCTTTTACGAATGATTTATTCCTTCGGTTTGAATAATTTAATAGCCACCAGAATGTAGAATTTGATAAATATAGCAAATAACAAGACGCAAACTTCTCATTCCTTACGGTATATTTACTATAATTGATTAAACTTTATCTCAAGAGAAAACAAATGGTAATGGGAAAATATGTAAGTAGAAATGAATGGAAGAAAAATTCAATTGCAAGGAAAGTTACCTTCGTTCGTATTATTTCGCTAAAGTATTAGAGAAAATTATAAATGCGCATGAAGTAGACGAAAACGTTTTACTATTTAGCAGAAAAATTTAAGATTTCCCCCAACAAGGTTTTACAGAATTGTGTGCATGGTATTTTATATTTGTTAATTATTGCGTAGTGGTTATGTTTACAAGCTGCAAATAAATTAATTGGAAAAATAAAAAATCTCATGGAAAGCTCTACAGGAGATAAATTTAAGCTAGGAGAAACAAGTAATTGTTCTATGCCCCAAACTCGTTCAGGTTAACAATAAAAAAAAACAGTCAAAATTGCTGTGCATTAAAATAAATCAAAATCACGGATTACTCACATCGACCGACGCTAACATAATAAAGAATACACAGAAGTGAACTCAGAGTAAGAATATAAACTTACTCTGAGGAAGTGAATAATAAGAATCAGAGGAAATTACCATGCTAAGTATAACTTAGATAAATTGACCAAACCTATGTTAATGTTGAATTTTAACACCATATCTTGGCTTAAATTTCAACTAATTTCTTTTAGAAGTTACCTCTAATTCTCATAACTAATGTTATTTACCGACCTACATAGTACGAGTTCATTTTAGATAAGAAAGAAAATGAACATACGTGAAAACCCGTCTAATGTTCCATCCAAAGTGATATCTATATTGATTACCTATCGTCTACGTCGTATAATGGGATATAGGCTTGTGATTACATGGGCCGCCCTAAATTTCCTGTTATTTACCGAGGAGTAATCAGCGACTGTCCACTTCTATCCTAATTAGGTTATGATCCAATTTCACAAGCCTTTGGGCTTTGACTGACGTTACCTTATGGAAGAATTATTACCGGAAGACCAGAGATTTACCTCTAAAATCTATCAATTAAATTCTTGATAAATACCTCATTACTCATATTAAACAAAAGTGGCAAATTAGGGTTGAGGTGTATGGTCTTTCATTTACAGGATGAGTTACTAATAAATAGGAAGATAATGGATCTAAGGTGTCACTACGGGTGTAACGAAGATAGAAAATATGAAGTGTAACAAAAGTAATTTATTGATTGAAAGACATATTAGCATAAGCAGTACAAACAAGTATTTTGACAATTTAGTTGTGCTTAACTACGTTACTTTAATTATAGTATTAAGTGAAATCTTTCAATTTTAATTTACTAAAAATTTTAATGTAACTCATTAGTAGATTTTTTTGTAACGACGCAAAATATAACAAGCACGATGGAGTTATGTTTTTTTGGTAACAAATTATGTTGACATTCATTTCACATGTACTAAATCAATTAATTCAAGTCTAACACATAGCAAAATTTAATTTGAAATAAGGAATGTAATATTTGCAATAGTAGCTATCTATAATCCACCATATATTCCAAAAGTTTACTTTATAGGTAATTTAGATAACATTTCAGAAAACTCAATAATTGCGAATATAGAAAAGTTTTTGGGATGTTAAAATATTTTGGACAGTAACGATGATAATGTAACAAACTATCTTTCTACAATGGGAGTACTAGGATTTGAATCTTATATAAACTCAGTAACTAGACCGGGCACAAAACTCGTCTAATATTTATCAAACAATTAAGATCAGATTCAAAATTCAATTCAAACATCGTTTATTGTCCATTTTATAATACTTGCTTTAGACAGTCACTAAAAATATATATTAAAATCAGGTGCAGTAAAATAATTGTCAGAGATAAAATTACAAATACAAAAATCAAATCACATTACAAACACACAATAATATATCAGTTACATAAAGAACAACAGCAATAAACGAATACATCTACATTACATAAGCAGCACACTCAAGCTTTACTAGGAAACGATTCAAACTCATACATATCATAGAAGACATTATTTACAAGCATTTTTTAAATTTTTCTTTTAAATAGATAAATGCTAGCCATTTTTAGTTCCACAGGAAGCAGGTTGTAGAGTTTTATTCCCTGATAGAATAGACTATTCAGATATTCACTGCTATGTGGAAAATCTGGTCTGAGTAAATCTTTACGGATATTATATTCCTGGTTAGTAGAAGTAGATGGATAATGTTTTCAACCCTTATGAGTGTCCAATAGAAATTTGTAAATATAACACCTAGGCAAGGTCATAAAATTTTGCTATTACTAAAACAATTTCTGCATAATGCCCGCGGGGCAAGCCTGCGGATTATTCGGATACATCTATTTTGAGCCATAAATATCTGAATGCTTAAGTGCTAATTATTATGTACATTGATATCGGTCTAACGGCCCATAGACTGATTATGCTTGTTGTAGATAAAAATGCTGAACTATATATATATATATACAATGTAATGATTCACACTACACCCAGAGCACTGTCAGGAATATCCCAATTCCTGGTTGGAGGCATGTCTTAATCACATCAAGCTCAATGCTCCATGTCCACAATGAAAATACAACGACAAGAGACAAGAGTGAGACTCGAAAATCTTCCCCCCGATAGTTTCGTCCTTTCGGGACTCATCAGAGGAACCTGTGTGGGCTTTCACCCACGAGAACCTGACTATCTATGAATGTTATTGATACCCTGATGCACCTAGCGGAAAGAAGACATTCATCAGCCGTCACTCGAATCGAAAATGCTCCATCGTCTGGACAAGCCCCGTGTTGGACTATATGTGAGAAGATTGGATCAGCAGAAACAACTACTCCGAGAGCTAATACCCCACCCCAACCGGGATTGAATTATACTGCTGATTCCGTTTTCTCTGGTGTGAATCATTACACTGCATGTTTATCAGATTTGCAGTTCATAATAAACTGCTCGTCAAAAAAAACGACGCACCTAGTTTTTTGGACAATATTTGAAAGCTCGTTATTGGAAACCTACTCAACCGATTTTAAAAAACTTTGGAAATTCTGAATAGATGATTCTTTGGCTTTTACGTCTAATTTTTGTAATAAGATATTTTGCACCTAACATATACTACAGGGTGTTAAAGAAAGAGATGTTTTTTTTACAAAATTTCAAGTTATCCCCATTCATAGGGTAGTTGAGATTGATAGTCGTAATACCTCTCTTTACTTACAGTTAGGTAATACCTCGGGACGTATTTGAGATTTTGTGGATATCTTGGCTAACTACGATTATATGGCAATTTTTCGAAAATTGTCGTTATTTTCCAGTTTAGTCCCAATAATGAACAAACTACGGAGGTATCCATGAATTGTGAACACGACGTCTTACGGTAGGTTATATGCTACCAGTTTATGTACGTTACGTGATCCATAAAACCAGAAAGTTCAGATTAAGGGATATGTTTTACACAAAATATTGCACGAATATTCCTAAATGGTCCCTAGAATATCTAAGAATTGAAATGATAGGTGGGTACTTAAATAGGATCCTCTGTTAAAAAATTAATTCTTTTATTACCATTTTACTTTTTCAATCACCCTGTATATTCGAAGGTAATTTCGAGTGTAATTTGAATGGTTGTAAGAGACAAAAACTCGTTTGCATATTTATGGTAACGTTACACGAAGTAATATCCTTATTTTACCATATATTGAAAATTGACTGATTTATCACCAAAAATCAAAAACAGTTTCGAGAAAATACCCCATTCTTAATAATCCATGGTATTAAGGTCGCATTTTAAGTTTACAAGTATAATTTTCTTTGGTTAGAATTTCTATTTTGAATTTTCAAAAAAAAAATATATTTTGTGTAAAACATATCCCATAATTTGAACTTTCTGGTTTACTGCATCACGTAACGTACATAAACTGGTAGCATATGACCTACCGTAAGACGCCGTGTTCACAATTCGTCGATACCTTCCGTAGTTTGTTTTGTGTTTGTTTATTGGGACTAAACTGGAAAATATCGACGATTTTCGAAAAATTGCCATATAATCGTAGTTAGCCAAGATATCCACAAAATCTCAAAAACGTCCCGAGGTATTACCTAACTGTAAGTAAAGAGAGGTATTACGACTATCAATCTCAATTACCCCATAAGTGGGGATAACTTGAAGTTTTGTAAAAAAAACATCTCTTTCTTTACCACCCTGTAGTATATGTTGGGTGCAAATTATCTTATTCCAAAAATTAGACATAAGAACCAAAGAATCAACTATTCGGAATTTCCAAAGTTTTCTAAAATCGGTTCAGTAGGTTTAAAATAACGAGCTTTCAAATATTGTCCAAAAAACTAGGTGCGTCGTTTTTTTTGACGAGCAGTTTAGTTCATATCTCAATCTTCAATTTTTTAAAACGCCCTTTCGTGAAGACAGACCATTTAAGCAATTTCTCTCAATATGTTAGTAGTTGGTAAATATCGTGTTAACTTTCTCACAACAATTTCCTCCCCATTCCTCCCTATCAAATGCCTTCGCTAGGGACAATATATTGCTTGAAATATCGGTCGATTTAGGCCCGCAAATATCAGTTTTGATACGACTGAACGAACTATGCTGTTAATAATTTAGCGTATAATAGAAAATGGACTAAGCTGATTTGATTTTGTTGAATGAAGGTCTATTGTTAGATTTGTTAGTGTGTAATATCATTTGATATTGGTATTAACTAGAGTGTGAAACTCTCCTATTCGATAAGTATAGAAATTTATATATGTAAATCATATATACTTACTTATAAACAGAGTATATAGTGCCAGATGTAATATATATAATTTTAACAAAACGTAAAAATATTTCCGGAAATCTGTGGGATTTTGCCAACATTTCGGATTTCTCTATTAGATTTCTGCGGAAAATTCTGTACAAAATAGGATCATCAAGAACTGTCCTAAGTAGGGTGTTATAATTTTATGATAAGAATTTTCTTTCATGAAAAAAAATGGTGTGTGCTTAAGACCATACGACAGAGGTGAAAACTTTAACAAGGCGAGATCAATATTATGAAATACATGTTCTTTTTTGTAGTCTGTATTCACAGAGTAATAATATTTGCTCCAGGTTATTCGCTTTCCAATGATAAAACGTTAATTATTAGTGACGTATCGTGTCAAAACTCGAAATGGCGAAAGATTTAGATTCAACTAGCTCACCCTGTATAAAAGGCATCATCATTTCCAAAGTGTCTTCTAATATAGTTTTTGGCGTAGATTTTCGTCAAATAAACATCTTTTCTAGAAAAAAATAAAAACTTTTGACCTACCACCCGATGTTTTTACATTTTCTCGATATTTTCGAAACAGAGAAGCGTTCAGAGAGTATTTCTATTAGAAATTCTCTTTTGAACAGTTGCCTCAGTCTTTCAACTTTCGCGACTTTTTCGGCACCAGAACGACCTAAAATGACTTATTTTTCAAAAATACACTTGCACAAAAAAATCTCGAAAATTTCGATAGAGTTTGGAAGAGTCTCAAAAGGTACATGTCGAAAAAAGTTCATCAAAAGTGTTTAGATTTTTTCAACAGTTATCGTGCATTAGAACAAAATTCTGAAAAATTGGCCATTCGACATAATAACTCAGAAACGGAAATTCGTATCCCCATAAAAAATAAATTGACCGTCGCTTCGGCGTCGTCGGTCCTCAAGTGTTGTCTATAAACTGGTCAAACCTCAAATTTACACTCTCAGCCATTTTCCAGAGAAAAATTAAGTTGAGGCCAACTTTACCCGTACGAGCTATAGCCGAGAGTCACCTGTTACCCGTGACGGCTCAGTCTCATTCACTACCCAGAAAAAAAGTGTGCTAAACTCGGCTAAAAATTTTTACTTTAACAAGCTGTACTTTTCCGCAGTGAAACTTCTTTGCTTTTGCTGTTATAGCTGAATTTCTAAATCATGTATAAGTGGATTTCATGATGCTACTTTATTGCTATATCTTCCAAGTTGTGTCGATGTAAGGAAATGTTTTTAAAAAATCGTTCATTCGAATAAGTGCTCATTAGAAATATGGTCGGTTTTTGTCGTAATTTCATCTCCTTGGTGTCTGTTTTGTTCTAGATAGTTGTACTCCTTAACTCTACAATTTTTAGTTATAAGTTTTTATTTTAATTCTTATTGTCGTCTTCGTGCATAACATTCATTTTATTTAAGTAGATGTCCTACAGTTCTCGTAGCTCTTTAATATGGTTTGTCGTTGTTAATATGAGTTGTGCTTGAGCATATTGTAGATTTACTAGTCATCCATTGATATTCAGATCTTTACTTGACTAGTCTATTTTCTTGGATGTCAAATGTTCTTACTTAATGATTCTAAATTGTGATTTTTAGTGCAGACAGAAGCATCGTCCACTTCATGATTTGCGTATACTTTTATCTTTTCAGTTATGTTGCGATTTTATGAATACTACAAGCCTCTGGTTACATACTCATATCTAACTCACAGGAATGCACTTTTTATAGTGCGTCGTAATATAATACAGTTTTGGGTTAGAACTAGGTTGGTCGTAGCACGACAGCACGAATACATAATTTAGCTTGGAATCCTTCATGTTAGATATGAAAATGCACCAGAGCGAAGCTGAGGGCACCTGCTATTTGAAAGTAATATATAACTCTAATATATATTTGATATATTTACCACATCGCTGACTACGAAATAATGAAAATTTAGGACATAAATTGCTATTGTTTCCTGACAACTGCTTATTCCCAGGTGATTTTAAACATTTTTTCCCAGTTTTGTTATTATTGGATGTTTTCAAAAGAGATGCTACTGCTGACTAACATTGCCGCGTACTTTGTGTCCATTATCCCGGTATTAAAGTCGACAAATAAATAAAGGCTTTATGTGTATACCTTTTGGAAATACAGGCTTTGTCCATTATCAGTCATGTAAAGCTTAAAATGCATAGCTACAATGATCTCATTCAACAAGGGGTCTCTCTTTGTGTTTTCACCTCCTATCCACATTATAAACATAAAAAAATAAAAATTTATTTCAAACATGACACAAATAAAAAAGAATTGAATACTTCTTTACCGAAATGAGCTTAATAATATTAACCTATGGCTCCAATGTATAATAGTGTCTGTTATAGTGTGAAACGGGTAGGAGTCCTCTAGAAGTCCGATTCAGCTGCGACTCGAACCTCTCTCTCTCTTTCCCAGGCATGTAATTTATCTCTCTTGCACGACGAAAATTTTCGTAACGCCACACGAAAATATAAACCACGTCGTGACGCGCCCTTAAAAAGTCACTCATGAAACCAAAGAAGTATTCACGTCAATAAGTGATTACATAATAATACACTAAAATTTCACATAATCGCAATCCAATACACACCAGTTTTGTGATGTGTTGGCGTTGAGTCACGAGCGGCATATACCGCAAGGTCGTATGTGTTTGGATGGATACTGACGGGATATACAGCGCCTGGCGCCTGGTTTTGGTTCTTGTATTGGTGCTAACGTGATATGGGGTCGGTTATACCTACATAAAGCTGCGTATAGGGTGTCGTACTAGAAGCCTAAAAATGTATATTTAATGTGAATAGTATAAATAGTTTTGCACCACGTGGTAACAAACGTTTATACTTTTGCGGACAAATTCTAGTGTTTGTTTATACGTGTTAGAAGTAACCCAAGTAACACATAGGATGGCGCTTTATATTCGAATTGCTTTAAAAATGATTTATAAATGCTTCATTTATGACTATATGGAGTTATTGAAGAATCTCAGATTACCAATTTGTTTAAATGATATTTTGGTTCTTTAATTTAGTTCTTTAAGCGGTTTAAGAACATAATTTGAGAGCTGCTATAAAGTAGCTTTTTAATTGTTCTATAAAGACATTCATTATGACTTTTAAGCTATATACTTGCTTTGTAAACATGCCTAAGATCCTCTTGTACAGACAAATGATATATTTATAGATGTTTTATAAAGATTATTTAAACGCTTATATGCCATTTAAAGGAACATATTACCTGTTTAAGCAAAATGGCGTCGTGAAATACCACTACACAGGATGTTAAGAATTTTTGTCTTTCAACGCTTCTATCGAGAGTATATTTAGTGTTTTAGTTGTGTTCCACGTAATAATTTGCTGTCAAGATGATTAAAAATGACAACTTTAAGAACTGGAAAATCCTGAAGAAATCTGGACATTTTACATAGGATGGCGCTTTATATCCGAATTGCTTTAAAAATGATTTATAAGTGCTTCATTTATGACTATA
>MU193386.1:407-23940 GCA_016904865.1 Pissodes strobi | reverse complement strand
ATGAACCTACCGGAAAGAAGACATTCACCAGCCGCCACTCGAACCGAAAATGCTCCACTGTCTGGACAAGCCCCGTGTTGGGCTATATGTGATAAGATTAGATCAGCAGAACTAACCCAAACTAACCCAAACTAACCCAAACTACTCCGAGAGCTAATACCCCTACCGGCATTGAATTATACTGCTGATTCCGTTTTCTCTGAGGATAAACATGCAATGTAATGATTGACACTACACCCAGAGCAATGTTAGGAATATACCAATTCCTGGTTGGAGACATGTCTTGAATCACATCAAGCTCAATGCGCTAGTCAGGTTCTCGTGGGTGAAAGCCCACACACGTTCCCCTAATGAGTCCCGAAAGGACGAAACTATCGGTGGAAGGTTTTCATGAGTCTCACTCAATTGTATACAATACAATCTTTTGTATTTTATTAATTTATTTTTCTTATTTATTAACTTTCTGCTAATTTGTTTTCGTTTTTTTAATTTTTTTCCATTTTTTCAATAATTTTTGTTTTTTCTCATAAAGTATTTTTTCTTCCCATTTTTGCCATCCCCGACCTCGTAGTTGAACTCCTTCGCCTTTTTTCGCCGAAAACCCCGTCTCTTTAACTTTTATTTTTTTTTACTTGTTTCATTTTATAATATTTTTATTTATAGTTTTCGTCTAGGATCCTCATTTTACCCCGGCTGCATGTCCTGAAAATGTCAACCCTCCAGCTATACTGGAACATGCTTAATTAAAGGGACGTTTCACTTTGATAACCGTTTCAACTTTGATAAACGTTTAATTTTTTTCTGAGTTTACCCTCGCTAAAGAAGTTTTACTTCAAAAATACAATTGTATCATATTTAAAGAATAATTAAATGAAAATATTACCTAAATAGTAAAAAATAGACATTTATACCATATTTAAAAAAGTATATAAATATTTTGAATATTTCTACAATATTCCTTGGAGATTCAAATATATACGCAGCTCAGAAGATTCATAATAGGACCCACCCGAAAGTGGAAAACAAACCAAAAAATTACAAAAACTTGGGCGTCAAAATTGGCACATGGAATGTCAAGAGCCTATACATGGGAGACAAGCTCGATAATGTAATCAACGAGATGGAAAGATAGAGCCTGGATATTCTTGGTATCAGCGAGGTAAGATGGCCTAATAGTGGCAAGTGTGTATCAGATAGGACAACCCTCTACTACTCTGGCAACAACCTCCCAAACCACTATAACGGTGTAGGTTTCATAGTAAGGGGGCAAACAAACAAATTAGTAATACATTTTGTTCCATACTTGGACAGAACGACCCTCCTACAGTTAAAGAGCCACCCAGTCAACATAAACATCATACAAGTTTATACGCCCTGACAATAGACAGGCCAGATACCGAAGTAGCACAACTCTATCAGGAAGTAAAAAAGTTGATAAGAATCGTAAAGGAAAATGAATTCTTAATTATTATACTAGGAGACTTTAACGCAAAAGTTAGAAAAGGCAGTGTTACAGACATTGTGGGGGAGTTCGGACTAGGTGAACGAAACGCAAGAGGTGATGACCTGGTGCAGTTCTGCCAGGAAAAAAAATATGGCCATAGCTAATACTTGGTTTAAACTGCCCCCAAGGCAATCATCCCAACACACCAAGGACCATATCATAAGGAACCAGATTGACTATGTGCTCGTTAGAAAAAGGTATAGGAATGGATTGTGGGACGTAAAGACATCCCGGTGCAGATATTGGCTCCGATCATAACCCAGTGATAGCAAGGTTGAGAGTAAGATTGAAGAAAATCCGCCAACCCACAAAAAAGAAACTTGACATAGCAAATCAAAGAAATAACGAAGTAAGAGACAAAGTCACAACAAGAATAAATGTCGAGATACCAAAGCTACGAAATACAATGGAACCAAACAACATAGAAACTTGCTGGAATCAATTCAGGGAAACCATCGTCAGCAGTGGAAATTAAATGATCGACCAAGGGAACAACAGGGGAAAGAAAAAGTGGATGACAGACGTGATACTGCAACTGATGGAAGAAAGAAGAACACACAAAAACCGGAATGAAGCTGAATAGAAGCAATTGCAAAGACGAATAAGAAGGGAAATCCAGAGGGCAAACGAGGACTGGATGAGGAACAAATGTGAAGAAATACAGGAACTGGAAAGGAAGCACGACCATTTTAACGTCCACAAAGTCGTCTGAAGCGGTAAAAGCAATTAAGTTATGTAAAACGGGCAGAGCACCGGGTCCAGATTAATTGTATATGGAGATCATTAAGCTGTTTAATGAAGAAAGCATTGACATGCTCGTAAAAATTTTCAATGCAATATACAGCACGTGAGAAATACCCAAAGACTGGCTACATTCAACGTTTATACCAATACCGAAAAAACAAAATGCCAAGTGTGATCAATTCCGAATGATAAGTTTGATGAGTCAGGTTCTTAAACTTTTTCTGAAAATCATACACAAGAGAATCTATAATAAGAGCGAAAGAGATATCAACAGCTGTCAGGTTGGGTTTCGAGGGGGGTTTCATACTCGAGAAGCACTTTTCAGTCTCATAGTTCTACTTCAAAAATGCAGAGACCAACAGAAAGACGTATGCATCTGCTTTATCCTTTATAATAAAGCATTTGATTTTGTCAACCACACGGAATTAATAAAGTTCCTCCAAGACAAGAGAATCGATGACAACGATATGAGCTTTATTACCAAGCTATACAAAAATCAAACTGCGTCTGTGAGAGTTACAAACAGAAATACGGAAAGCTTCCCTATTGAACGCGGGGTACGGCAAGGGTACGTGCTTTCTCCACTTCTCTTTAATTTATACTCCGAAAAAATCTTCGAACGTTCACTGCAGGATGCAAGCGATGGTATCAAGATTAATGGTCACCTTGTGAATAATACGATATGCAGATGATACCTGTCGACAGCCCTGAAGCTTTACAAGGCTTATTGGACAAAATCACAACTGAAGGAGACCAACTAGGGCTAAAATTTAACATAACTAAAACCAATGGGATGGCCATAAGCAGAATACCAGTGCAGTCAAATATAATAATATATGGTAAACAAATACAGCAGGTCAATAAATTTAAATATCTTGGGAGCTGTATAATAGCAGACCTGAAACCAGACGTGGAAATACGTAGCCGAATAGAGCAGGCCAGAACAACATTTCTTAACATGAAGAACCTATTAAGCAATCAAAGCCTTAATTTGGAACTGCGCTATCGTTTTGTTAAATGTTATGTCCACTCGATGTTGCTATATGGCGTGCAGACATAGACACTGAAGGCCGCCACGCTGAACAAATTAGAAGCATTTGAAATGTGGGTCTTCAGAAGAATGCTACCAATGCGGAAGTTTTGAGGCGCATGAGCAGGGATAGAGAAATGCTGCAAATCGTTAAACGTCACATTTTTCTTAACACCAAGTATCAGTTTTTGCAATTAATTATGCAGGGAATGATCGAAGGAAAACGTGGTATAGGTCGTAAGAAACACTCATGGCTCAAGAATATTAGAGATTGGACTAGTTTGGACGCTCAAGCATTGTTTAGAGCAGCCCAAGATCGAACTCAATTTGCTCAGATTATCGCCAACCTTCAATGATGAAGACGGCACCGTAAGAAGAAGAGAAGATTATAAGAATATTCTCTACATATCAGATGTCTCCTAGCTGGGAACCCTTCAATATTTTATCAGGTTGAAAGGGACATTCAGCAAAAAATGCAATTGTATCAAATTGAAATATTCCCTAAATAGTAAAAAATAAATATTCATACAATATTTAAAAAAGTATATGAATATTTTGAATATTTCTACATTATTCCTTGGTGATTCAAATATACGAGATGCAGCTCAGAAGATTATAAGAACATTCAATACATATTCGATGTCTATTATCTAGGAACCCTTCAATTTTTTCATCAGGTTGAAAAGGACATCCATCAAAAAATGTAATTTTATCATATTTATAGAATAATTAAATGAAAATATTCCCTAAATAGTAAAAAATAAACATTCTTAACATATTTGAAAAAGTATATGAATATTTTGAATATTTCTACAATATTACTTGGAAATTCAAATATATATACAGCTCAGAAGATTATAAGAATATTCTCTACATATGCTCTTATCTAGGAACCGTTCAATTTTTTCATCAGGTTGAAAGGGACATCCAACAAAAAATGCAATTGTACAATATTTAGAGAATAATTAAATGAAAATAGTCCCTAAATACTAAAAAATAAACATTCATACAATATTTGAAAAAGTATATGAATATTCTGAATATTTCTACAAGATTCCCAGGAGATTCAAATATACATTTAGTTCAAAAGATTATTGAAATATACACTAGGTATTTGATGTCTTCTATTTGGGAACCTTCCAATTTTTTATCAGGTTGAAAAGGACATCCAACAAAAAAGCAACTAAATCATATTTATAGAATAATTAAATAAAAATATTCCTTAAATAATAAAAAATAAACATTCATACAATATTTTAAAAAGCGTACGAATATTCCGCATATTTATTCAAGATTCCCCTTAGTTTCAACTATTTATTCAATTCAGAAAACTGTGAGAACTAACGCAATCTAAGTTAAATAATAGAAAATTAACATTCATAGAACATTTAAAAAAGTACATGGATATTCTCTGGAAGTCGAAACACATATTCAGTTCAGAGGACTGCAGGAATATTCAGTAGGTATTCTATGTCTCCTATCTAAGAACCCTTCAATTTCTTTTTCACATTGAAAAGGATAGCCCTTTTAACGGCTGATGTTCGCCATAAGTAGATCATATTTTGTAGGCTTGCGCCTCCAACAGAAAATGCAAATATATCATATTTATAGATATTGATATGTGACTCAAATAACCTCTCCTACTCAAATGTCAACCTCACCTGCACGTGGTGCACCCTGCTTTTACAAAGGAGGCTCTGACGACCGAGTCACGGCGGTATAACCGTATCACCGAGGCTAAGGAAATGAGGTCCTCTAGAACAAGACTCTCTACCAACCCGCAATGGCCAGCGTGGTAGAAGTAAGGCTAAAAACTCCTTAGGCCCAGTTCCCGGCAGTTCACCGATCCCCGGCTACGATAGCGGCCGACAAGGACGGAGAACAGAGGGTGCGAAGAATCACCGGCTTCGACCAGGCGATCAAAAACGACGACTGCAAGTTGCTACACTGAATACGAGAACACTGTCATCAGAGGAAAGATGGCTGGAGTTGGAAGAGGAGCTTAAGCGCATAAACTGGGACGTTGCAGAATTGAGTGAAGTTAGAAGACTGAGCTCAAAATACAGACTAAAAGATATTCAGGTCTACGCCCCAACAACTACACATCCGGACGAAGACGTGGAAGGTTTTTATGAAGACATTGCAGCAGCGATGGCAAAAACACCAACTCACTACAACCTTATCATAGGAGACTTTAATGCAAAACTGGGATGCAAAGAGAATGAAGCTGAGATCTCGATGGGAGAACATGGCTAGGTATAGTCAGAGGAACGAAAGAGGAAATACATTCCTTGACTTCCTATAGCACACCACGGACTGTACGCCATGAACTCATTTTTTAAGAAGAGTAAACAAAAGCGCTGGATGTGGGCAAGATGTAAATGTAGTAAATAAATTTTCATTCAGTACCGACCATAGAATGGCGAGAGCAAAGGTGACTATAAATATAAAACGAGAGAGGGCGAACATGATATTAAACCAAACACCTCAAAAGTGGCCTGATGTCAAAGACCTGGGTGAATACCAGAAACAGCTAGACCTCAAACTGGAGAACTCTGAGCTTGGGAGAAGTGAGAAAGTAAATATCGAAGCAGTGAATAGAGAAATTAACACAATTTTAAAAGATTGACAAGAACGGTGGTGCTACAAAAACAAAAAGCCAAAGGATAAGCTTAGTGAAATCACAAAGAATCTTATGAAACCAAGACGACAACTAAATTTTAAGCACACCACGAATGCACCCAACTGCGGATCATAAATAGAAACATTTCAAAGGGCGTCAGGAGATATGTAAGAAAGTTTAAGGCCGAAGATATAGGAAATGTTATCGACTTCGTAAATCAACACAAGATGCTGCTAGCGCTGGCGGATTATCGTGTTGACTATCGTTATAATTCCTGTTTGAAGAACGTATACAAGTAGGCAACTGCATGTGTAAGGTTACATGCAGACACAAATAAATTTCAAATCGAGAGGGGAGTTCGTCAGGGCGACACTTTTTACCATCATACTAGAATATGCCTTTAAAAGAATAAACTGGGAAGAAAAGGACATAAATATCAACGGAGAGCTGTTGATCATCTGAGATTTACGGATGACATTGTCATAAGTGCCGACAGTATCAGGCACAGACTATGCTGGGGAGCCTTCAAGAAGTGTGCAAAGAGGTCGGATTAAAAATGCATTTTGCGAAGACGCAACCTTGTCTTGAACGATAGCATCTCAGGATTGGCCGGGATAATCAGACCTGCGAGCTGAACAGGAGAAAAGGCCTGGCGTGGAAGGCATTTGGTAGGCTTAAGGATGTTTTCAAATCAGACATTCCTATATGTCTCAAACGGAAAACATATAACCAATGTATCCGGGGAAACTGGATACAGGACGTACAAGACCAAAAGAGATGGCAAACACTAAGGGAGCCATATGTCCAGTTGTGAACACAAACGGCTGTTTGATGATGATGATGATGATGATGGTGATGATGATAAAATCGATATTTAAAAAAATATATGAATTCTCTGAATATTTCTTCAAGATTCTTGGAAATAGAAAAATATATATTCAGTTTATAATATTGTGAGATCTAACTAAAATTAACCTAAATAATAGAAAATATAAAAGTATATGAATATTCCGAATATTTCTTCAGATTCCCCAAAGTTTCAAATATATATTCAGTTCAGGAGACTGAACTTCGATGCCTTCCATCTGAAAACCCTTCAGCTTTTTTATAAGGTTGAAAAGAATAACCTTCTAAACAGTTGACATTCGCGACAATTGGCTCTAAATAATAAAAAAATAAACATTCATAGAGTATTTAGATAGATAGATAGATAGATAGATAATTTATTCATGTCAAGATAGAATATTTACATACGTCATACAAGTATAGGTAATAAGCTCAGCCTAATTACAAGTTCCAATGCTTAAAAAGAAACAAAACAAAATTTACTTACACTAAAATTTACCTACACTTAGTAGCCATTATTAAAATCAATGACGGTACAGGTTTACACATTAAAATCATAGTTATTAAAGTTAAAATTTAAAAAATCTTGAACATTGTAGAAGACATTTATAGTTAAAAACTTCTTTAAAACTCTCTTAAATTTATCAGTATTTAGCATCCTAACACTAAGTGGTATTTTATTATATATCTTAACAGCGATAAAATCCGGTCCGCTTTGACACCTTCTCAACCTACAGTATGCAGTCACTAAATTATCTCTGGCACGGGTTAAGTGGTCGTGAATGTGTCTGTGAGCTAGAAATTTGTCCTCATTCTTTCTGACATAAGCAGCACTTTCCAGAATAAAAACCGCTGGGAAAATCAAGATACCAAGCTCAAGGAAGGCACCCCTGCAATCCTCACGAAAGCCAAGACCAGCGATAAGTCTTATCGCCCTCCTCTGAAGACCAAACACTCTGTCCGCCGAAGCAGCCCCACCCCACGCAATGATCCCGTAGGACATCACTGAGTGGAACAAGGCATAGTAAGCGGCCAGCAATGTCGTCCTGCAGATCGCGCAGGGTAAAAATCATTGTTTGTGTTTTGTCTCTGTTCAGTAGAAGCTCATTGGATGCAAACCATCCCTCTGTTCGTAACCGTGCTTCTCGTCCCATACCTTCAACATCCATCAGGTGTTCCCCATGCACACTTAGCGTTGTGTCATCCGCAAAGAGAGTGAAATCCGCAGTAGGCCCCTGCAGAGGTAGATCATTAATATAGATCAAGAAGAGAAGTGGTCCTAAAACTGACCCCTGCGGAACCCCCACATTGCCTACCCTCTCCCCCGAAGACACTTCGCCCACTCTTACAACCTGACGACGCCCCTCCAAGTACGACTTTATTAGCAATATGCTGCTGCCATTGAATTTGTAATGAGCAAGTTTTTCCAATAGAATATTATGTGATACACAATCAAATGCTTTACTTAGATCGTAGAACTGGGAGAGGTGATAATCAAGACCCTCGAAGGAGTCCATAATTCCGGAGGGCAAGTCCAGGATACCTAGGACCATACTCCTGCCTTTTCTAAACCCAAACTGACTGTTTGAGAATAGGCCATTACGCTCAAAATAGCTGGTTATTTTCTTTGATATACATTTTTCAACAATTTTAGATAATATCGGCAGCAGAGATATTGGACGGTAGTTTGTCACGTCTGCTTTATCGCCTTTTTTGAAAATAGGTACTACAATGGCAGTCTTTAGAATGTCAGGAAAAGTGTTTTCCCTGAAGCATCCATTTATTAACTTGGTGAGAGGGATAATAATCAAATTTTTTATAGACTTAAGTAATTTAACTGAAAAACCATATATGTCTGAAGTGTTCTTATTTTTTAAGGAATTAATCATATCTCTCACCTCGTTATATGTGACCTCTCCAAAAGAAAATTCAATATCTGGAACATTCAAGTCCTCAGGATACTCAAGAGGATTGGTATCAGAAGCCAATATATTACTTTTCATGTTATGGGCTGCATTGACAAAGAAATTATTAAATACATCTGGCTTAATTATTGGTACTGAATTCTCCTTATATTGGCCTCTATTACCATTAATAACGTTCCACATACATTTGGTAGGGTTTTTTGCAGTATTGATCATATTATCATTAGCTAGACGCCCCTTGGTATCTAGCCTTACCTGAGTATGCCGGGCTCTGCTCAGGCGGACCTTTTTCAATCCCTTGCTACTCGTGGGAACAATATGGACTGTTCAAAAAATAAAAAAGATTTAGGAGAGAAGTCCAACAAGGACAAAGCTACAAAAGCACTAACTGAGGATCCAAAGGCTGTCAAGCCCGGAACCTCAAAACCAACCACCAGTGCTCAAGTCCCTGGGGGTCAACAGGCTAGTGAGCCACGACCCTCGAAAGGGAAGTGCACAAACAGAATTAAGTCGACCCAGGAAGTTGACTCGATGACGGAACAAGAGATTCGCTCATTCCGCCTATCGGGTAACTCGAACACCAAGGTCAAAAACCTGATGAAAGAGGGAAGCTCCTACGACGAGGCCAAAAGGTCAGTAATAAAGGAGAACTTCATCAGGGCAGGATTAAAATCCCCTGCAACCCAAACCACTCAGGCGGGAAAGGCAAAGGCTGCAATGCCAAAAAGCTCTCAAAAGCGCCCAATATCAGAAGGCAGCACGCCAGGAAAGCAGCCTTCAAAAAGACCCAAGACGGACTCCCACAAGCCAGCCAAACAGGACAGGGCGGGAGACTTCAAGGAAGCTCTGACTGCGGTAAAGATCGCAGTTGTACCAGAGGCTTACCCCCAAGTACAACTGCAGCCGGAACAGCTAACGGCAATCCAAAGGACCGTAATGGTACAACTAGAGGATATCCCAAAGGAAGGACCAGAGGTACAATTTTACAAATGTACCCACAGGTCAGGGTACCTTGTATTCTCGTGTGCTAACCCCACAAGTGCCAGATGGCTAAAGGACCTGGTCCCGTCACTAAAGCCATGGGAGAATGCACAACTGAAGGCGTTGGAAGGAGAAGAGATCCCGAAGCCATTCGCCTGCACACTGTTCGTCGCAGACGAATATGGGGAACAGCTACCCAAGGAAAGGATCTTGAAAAGGCTACAGGTAGGAAACCGAGGACTCAACACCGAGCTGTGGACGGTCTTCGGAAAATCCCAAACCGGAAAAGGCCAGGTGTGGACCTTTTCAATGGACAAGGCCTCATTCGACCACCTCCAAAAAGTGGATATGTCACCATTCTTTGGCATAGGAAAAATTAAGTTCCGCGTCAAAGAAGGAGGCATCCCACCAAAAGCACCCGAGCAGGAGTCAATCCCAGAAACGTGCCAAAAAGAGGACACTGAAAAACCGGAAACGGCTCAAGGCGTCAGCCCTCTGAAGAGGATAGCACCTGACACGGCCATGGAGACGGAAGACGGTGGTGCCACTCCAGAAGAGTCTTCGAAGTAGAGGGCAATCTCAAGTTCCTGCAGGCAAATCTGCAACATGCAAAGGCCGCCTCGGCCGTGCTATGTCGCAGATTTGAACATGAAGGCCTCGACATCGCCCTCCTGCAGGAACCTTGGATCAACGAAGGGAAAATTGTAGGCCTCAAGCCCTCCCAAGGTAAGTTACTGTACGATAGGTCAGCTAATAAACCTCGTGCATGTATCATTCATAATAATAGGATTAAATGTACTTTAATCCCGGGGCTATGCTCGGGTGATTTTGTTACAGCTATCCTGTCACTACCCACGAAGGAAGGTGGAAGAAGCATAGTTGCATGTTCCGCCTACTTCCCAGGAGAGGAGCAAAAATGTCCACCGCAGATGCTCAAGGATGTTATATCCTACTGTGAGGAACAGAGGCTCCAACTCATTCTAGGATGTGATGGCAACGCACATCACACGATGTGGGGCAGCACGAACGTCAATGGAAGAGGTGAGTCCTTATTACAATTTATTTTAACAGAAGGTTTAAATATTGCCAATGTAGGCAACGAACCAACATTCGTAACGAGAGCCCGTCAGGAGGTCCTTGACGTGACTTTAAGTTCTAACAGGGCGAGCGACATGATCCACAATTGGATGGTATCAGATGAACCATCCTGCTCTGATCACAGGCATATTAGCTTTGATTTTAAAATCCCCTCCCCTAAAGCAATACGGTTTAGAAATCCCCGTGACACAAACTGGGTAGGATATTCAAAATCCCTCGAAGAAGGTCTACAAAGGGTAACAGCCAAGGTTAAGGACGCGGAAAATTTAGAAGTCACAGTACAGCTGATTAGCGAAGCAATAGCTACGGCATATCAGGACAATTGCCCAGTTGAAACCTGGAAACAAAAAGAAAGCACAGTCTGGTGGAACGGAAAACTCGGAACGCTGAGGGAAACCGTCAGAAGGCTATTTAATAAAGCCAAAGCAACCAATGACTGGGATCTCTACAGGTCAAAACTAACAGAGTATAATAAAGAGATACGAAAAGCCAAACGGGATTCGTGGAGAAGGTTCTGCGAAAGGGTAAATGAGACCCCAGCATGCGCCCGAATTCACAAAGTCCTAGCAAAAGAAAACACAAACAACAATGTCGAGCTCCTTAAAAAGGAGGACAACACATACACCAAAACAGCTGAGGAAAGTTTAACACTGCTCCTAAAGGCACACTTTCCGACAGCAATGCAATTAACAGGCCCATCTGACCTTCCGCCTAAGCCAAGGCCACAAAGACCAGGTAGACAGGAGTGGGAAATAGTTAAAAAGGTAGTAACACCTGCGAGGATTAGATGGGCCATAAACCAATTCCAACCATTTAAGTCACCAGGCCTAGACGAAATACACCCCATACTTCTGCAAAAAGGTCAGGACATCTTATTACCACACCTATGCAGAATATTTAGAGGGTGTCTAGCCTGGGGCGTTGTACCTAGTATATGGCAACAGGTAAGGGTCCTATACCTGCCGAAAGTTGGCAGAATCTTGGACCGCACACCAAAGTCATATAGACCCATAAGCCTAGCTTCTTTTATGCTCAAGACCCTGGAAAGGCTAGTAGATAGGTACATCAGGGATAATACTCTACAGGCGTTCCCACTAAGTGAGCGTCAATATGCTTACCAACCAGGAAAGTCGACAGACCTAGCCCTGGACGACCTAAATAGGCTTCTTTCAAGGTCCTTAGAGGACAAGGAGATTGCCGTAGCCACATTCCTGGACATAGAAGGGGCTTTCAATCACGCCTCAACAGACTCTATCATAAGCGCGTTGGAAAGGAGAGGGACTCCAACAGCACTGCGCAAATGGATAGAAACTAGTCTAAAGCACAGGATAATCTCAGCCACTCTGGGAGAAACAACCACAAAGGCAGTGGTGGGAAGAGGATGCCCCCAGGGGGGAGTTCTATCTCCACTACTATGGGCCATATTAGTGGACGACTTATTACAAAAACTGTCTGCAGAAGGCTTTTACTGTCTAGGATATGCAGACGACCTAACGATTGTAGTACGAGGCAGATTTGCTAGTACTCTCTCAGAGAGAAGCCAAAAAGCTCTCAAAATAGTGGAGAACTGGTGTAAAGATGAACAGCTATCAGTTAATCCAAAAAAGACGATAATCATTCCATTTACCAGAAGGCGAGCCCTTACAGGACTAAAACCACTGGCGATAAATGGAGAAGAAATACCTTTTTCCAAGGAAGCAAAATATCTAGGAGTCATATTTGACCAGAGGCTTACCTGGAAACCACACATCCAAAAAGCAACTCTTAAAGCCACAGTTGCGCTAGGAAGATGCAGAAGGATGTGCGGAAAGAATTGGGGCCTAAATCCCAAAATGACACTGTGGCTATACACAGCAGTGGTAAGACCAACGATAGCGTATGGTTCAGTAGTATGGTGGACAAGAACCATGCAGGCGGAGGCAAAAAGGCAAATAAGTCGCGTTCAAAGGCTAGCATGCCTGTGCGTCACTGGAGCCATGAGCACAACGCCCACTGCGGCTCTAGAAGTCCTACTAAACCTACCACCAATCCAAACATACATACAGGGCGAAGCACGCTCCGTCACATACAGGCTATCACAAGGCCAAAAACCGATTATAGGTAGACATAATACCAAACAAGAGAAGCTAAACAAAGAAATCAAGGCAGATGACATCCTGGGATTGCCCACGGATAGCACCATAGCCAAGTACAGCTTTGTCAAAAAGTACTCGACACATATTCCAAACAGGAATGATTGGAAAAATGGCCCCCCAATTAGGGCAAATGTGATCTGGTACACCGACGGCTCAAAAACACGGGAAGGAGTAGGAGCCGGAATATATGAACCAAGGACGAAAACAAGAATTTCGATTTCCATGGGCAAACTAGCGACAGTGTTCCAAGCAGAAATAACAGCAATAGAACAGTGTGCAAAGGAAATAAAAAGAAGATACAGTTGCAACAAAACAACAATTGCGATCTTCTCCGACAGCCAAGCGGCAATAAAAGCCGTGGAATCCAACAAAATAACATCGAAATTGGTACTGGATTGCCACAATGCTCTGAATGACATAGGAAGTCAACATAGAGTGACACTATCATGGGTACCTGGGCATGAAGGCTATCAAGGTAATGAAATTGCCGACGAAATAGCCAGAGAAGGCTCGTCTAGGCACATGATAGGACCAGAACCGTTCTGCGGGATAGCCAAACCAATCGCTAAAACAGCCATAAAGAAATGGATAGCAGAAGAATCCCGAAAATGGTGGAACAACACTTTGGGACAAAGACAGGCCAAGGAATTTATAATAGGTCCATCGGCCAAACTATCAACAGACCTGCTAAGCTACGGCAGGAAGGCTGTCAGGATAATGGTGGGTCTGTTGACGGGCCACTGCCGGCTGAAGAAGCACCTAAGCGTCATAGGTGTGGCAGAAAATAGCGAATGCAGGTTCTGCCAGGAGGAGGAGGAGACGGCATCTCACGTGCTATGCCACTGTGAAGGCTTATCGAGAGTGCGCTCCCAACTGCTTGGCGTACCTAAACCAGAAGCTAATAGCTACACGACGGAGCCACTATCAAGGTTGTGGGGTCTAATCAGAAAGACAAAACTGGATGAAGCTCTATAATATGGAGAGAGTCACAATAGATCCGTCGGGTCGCGGTGACAAGTAGGCTCAAAGGCCATCTCTCCCAATCTGTAATCTACAATCTAGCTAGACGCTTGATAGGTTTTCTTAAAGGCTCTATACACCTCCCAATTACCCGGAGTATTATACTGCCCACAAACATCCCCCAGGAAATGCAGCCAATCCCTCATCCGATACAGCATATCACCAAACCACTTGATGCTGTTTGGCCTGTTTGCTCTGACCAGGTAGGTCTTCTCCGGGAACGACCGCAGATATGCCTCCCTCAGAAGCTCATTGAAGATATAAAATTTCTCATTTATTGGCAAGCCGATCACCCTAACAAACTCCCATTGATAAAACTCTACACTATTGAAAAACATAAATAAATCTCTCTGTGTTACAGGTCTAAAAGTTTTGCTATTGTAACTGTAATTTGTGGTCTTACTTATGTTCTTGATGTCAAGGGATACAATCTGACCGAGATGATCAGACAGATTCAGATCCACAGTTTTCGCCCTAGCAGAGTCCACCCTGAAGTTTATAAAGACGTTGTCCAGGCAAGCCCCCCCACGGGTAAGTTCGACAATCATTCTGCAAAAGCCATAGCTCTCCAGAAGATCGCACACAGAGTTGGACTCTCGCTAATTAGTGTTAAATAGGACATTAAACATCCCTGCCACAACCGATGTCTTGCAAGGCAGACTCCATTGCATCAAGGAAGGCATCAAAGCATCCACCCGGAGACCTATAAACAGCCAACATATAAAAATTATAAGTTTTTCCATATATACATGAGAGTTCAACACATTTCTCTATATTTATTGATAAAATATTATTAGTTTCAAGATTAAAATTTTTATGTACAAGTATCACGGTGCCACCACCTCTAAATTGCTTTCGAGCAGTAAAATTGCTTACTACAAAACTATAGGGACTAAAAGTATTAAGTTCCTCAATGGTTAGCCAGTGTTCGGTAAGAGTCACAATACTATATTTTTTATCTTTCAGCTCATGAATTTTATTCCTGATTGACCGGACATTACAGTGCAAGATACTTATTCTAGGCCCTGAAAATGGTTGTCCAACTACATTTTCTGATGCACTATCTTCCTTAGGTTTAAAAAATTGTTTACAGAGATACCCTTTGGCCAGAATGCAGCATTCATGATAATACTCTTGGCTTCCAGAGGGATACCAAGTTTAAACGAACTATATATTTTTTCATTTTTTGTTCTTAGTTTTTCACAGATACAATCTGGATTACCATTACTTTTCATATAATTTGTAACATCTTCTACCTTTTTGTCCGTAGAGAAGCCAGATACGAAAAGCCAAGAAAATATCTTGGCAACCCTCAGTTCTGTTAGATTTGCATTACTTCCCTTGATTATTGCAGGTCTACTGTTCATATTAACTTTTCTAGCTCTCTTTTTATGCTCCCAGTTTTCACTATTCTCATTGTTGATATTGATGTTTTGCGATTCAGTGAAAACAAGGTTGTGAACCTCACTTTTGTTTTGTTTTGTCGATGATGTTGACGTTTGTTCAATCGGTTCTGTTTCTGTGGGTTCAAGGTCTATCAAAGTATATGAATATTCCGAATATTTCTTCAAAATTTCCCAGAGACTCAATAATATTTCGCAGTCTCGTCTCATATCACAAAACACCCTGGAACCTGTAACTGCTCCCTGCTCCGGTCCAACTTCCTGCCTCTATTCCCGCACATACCGCGGCCCCCTATACTACAGTGTGTTTATAATCTTTCCACGAGGCTGCTCGTATAATTAGGATCGCTCATCCTTACAGGCAAGTCGATTGATCTTCTAATTAGTGTTTCATTGTGAGTGAAATCGACGTAACTGTGCCTTAAGCCTAAATAAATGTTTCCCTTAAATGGGTCTGAATACCGATTTGATTAACATCCCCTAACGTTAGCTGGAATTTGGTATCAGGAGTTTTTTTTTTGAAAAAATGAAAATCCAGATCGACTAGAAGAAAAGTGATAATTTCTTCGTCATCTATGCTAGCAAATTAGTTAGTAAACACATTTTGATTGATTTTAAAATAATTTTTTTGTACAAATTGTTAAAACTCTTACGATTTTTCCTCTTTTAAAAAGGCCTCAGCTGGAAGCAAAAACTTTTCAGTAAAAAAGGGAACAAAAGGAAAAAAGAGAGAAGACAAAAAGAGCAGCATTCAAAAAAATGAAATCTGGCCACCCTAGCTGTAAGAATAATCAATGCTTATTCCAAAACAGTTTTTAGACGCATTAAAACATATTCAAACTTTATATAAAATATAACAGTCATGTTTGCGTAATATTCTTGTATCGATCAGCCCTTCAGAATAGAGCGACATCTGTGGAGTTTGCCACAAATGTCGGCCAGCCCAATATAATGCTCAATATTTTTGAGCCTCAAGATTCCAAATCCTGCTTGTTTCCTGCTTATAAAATTTTGCTAATCAGGATAGATGTCAGACTGGGTTTTCCATTGGCAAGAAAGTATTTAACAACAATACGGGTTGAAATAAAAGCAATTTCTTGGCTTTGGAGCTTATGAAACCAAAAATTTTAGATACTTACATAATACATATATAAAAAATGTGAGAAATTGTTACTTAATTTAAAAGAATTTATTAGGCTGGGACACGTATAAACTGAGCTGAATTTCTTTAGTACCGTCTGCATAAAAGCTTTGTTATTCTTTAAATGAACAAGTAGTATTTTGAACTAGTTTAGTAAGCAGAAATATTGGTAATGGTACTGCGCATGCAACGTTTCAAATTATGTCGGTTTAATATAATACAGAACAATTATGAAAGGTTAAGGAAGAAACTTTTTAAATTTCCCTCGTGACCGATTAGTCGATTACTTGAATTTTTTTCCCATCCTAGATTGGTGGATTGCTGCTACAGGTGCTAAATTAAATTAAAGGGAACTTATCCTTAGAGCTAATAAAGTGAAATGTCTTGTCCTTACACACCCTTTAGCCATCATCGGATGTTTTATTGCGCCCTTGCACATCTGTTTCTTAGAAATTAATTATTTATTGAAGAACAAGTGCCTGAAATGGTTTAGGTTCAAATAATGGGAATCCAAGTTTCACTTCATTTAATTATTTCTTTGTTCAACTTTTTTGTCTATCAATGAAAATGCTGAAAGTATTTCTTTCATCTGAAAAAATTATTAAATTTTTCCGCAGATAAATAATGAAAAGAGTTTGGTACTTTCGCTTGACTCTTTGAATGCAGAGAGCTCGACGTAAAACTTCTCCTTACATAAGTAAACACTAATAAATTAGTCATGTCCCTTGTCATTTCCGCGAAAAGTTTAAAAATTCAAGCTACCGAAACTTCAATAAATGAGAATACTCGGGGGCATAAAACAAAACCTTATGAACCACGTATTGTTTGTAAATGAATTCGTTCAATTATAAATAACATAAGTATTCTTTAAGAACTATGATATCCGACGTTGCAGATTTGAATAATCATGTCTCAAGAAATTGCTTTGTGAAGCTAAAACATTAACTGTTTACCAGAATATTAATATATTTCATAAAACTGAATCATAGTAAGTCATCTTTCAAATGTGATATGTGATAAATCTTACATAATTCAGTTTCAACCCGAAGTAGATAAAGATAGCCACTAATTTATATTGCACTGTTGCGCGTAAAACCTTTTTAAATGTGTTAGCAAGATATAATGAATAAGATGATACCTACCCTTAAGGATGCGGCCAGCGCAACATGTGTGCTCCGATTTGCTCGTCGGCATGAGAGTGGGTCAATTACTTACTCTTGCCCAGGGCGCCACCAGTTTGAAATATCCAAATCCGCAGACCCAAACAGGAAGATCCTCAGTCTTAAGAATCCATAAGGGCGATCCAAATCGACGATTATCCGCTACGCTAGGGCGACTACTAATTACACCTTTGGTTGAGGTATTCCAGAGCAACTAATAAGAGACGGTCACGTTCGTGCAGGTCAAATAAATTAGCGTTCGTTAGGTTAGGCTTTCAATAAACAAAATTATATAAATCTATACCAAAAGGTAAAAGATCTTAATTTGACAGCAATTAATAACCTACATGCTCATAAATATATCGACAGTAATTTGAATTAAAATTGCGTTATAATAGAAGTAAATCAGATAAAGAATGATCGAACAATTATTAGACACGCTTTAGCTATAACGGAAGTAACAATACAACACCAAATGATTACGAAAGATCAAACCAAATTCAACACAGCTATTCGTCTAATAGTAGCTACTAAACTTTGGGCGCGTTTACCATGGTAGACGACTCGCAGTTGTACATAAATAAACCTTACTGATTTAGATCATTAAATACCGTTATGTAAAATTATTATAACTGGAGAGTCAATAAATCAGAACGATAATGTTGATCATTCAACACCATATAACTCAAATTGTAAGATAAAAGAAATGTAATATATAAAAAAAACTATGAGCATTAATATAGATCCACACTAGTCGATTCAGCAGTTAATTAGATTCGCATAGGTAAGCTATGCTTACGCACTGTACCGAGTATAGTTATATCAGTACCACGCAGAAAACTAAAACACGCGATATAATACAACGCCGAAAAAACTCTAAAATACGCAATCTAATACACGCGTGAAAATATCAACCCGCCAATATCATTGGGTAGAAAGATCACAATTATAACCTAAACTTATCTTAACTGGTCTTCGCCGATGTCACCTACGGCTTTCTGCACGTGAAATACTGCAATGCACCTCGGGACCATAAACTCTCAGTGGCATTTGAGGTAATCCCCATACCTCTATGGCTACAGTTGGTACCAATGAAACACAACCAACTGTATTGACTGGCAACTACTTGGTTAGCTACTCAAATTCTCTCCAAGTAAAGCTCGCTCCAAACAAAAATAGCTTGCTCCGTATACACAACTTCAAGCACAACAGCTCCAGCCAAAAATAATAGCTCCCAGGGAAAACTGGCTCCCGGTAAAACTGCAGCTTCCAGAAAAAAAAAACCTAACTACGTAGGGTTTTACGATGGTAATGACGAATTGGGAGCAACAACGCTCTCGCCTACATGTATTCCTCGAGGAAGGAAACGGCGTACTTTGTTCCAGAATACACTGCACGTGGCAAGTTACTAACCAAATATCTTGACTCTCTGGCAAAAATCAACCAATCGACAGTCAAGCCATAAACCACAGCAACCTAGCAACTATGCCACTTTATACCCGAAATAAGTATAATCCCCGTGTAGGGTGAATTACAAATTCTTAAACTTTTATCAGGCGGACGCACTACCTCCTTTATGGGTTTTCTGAAGAAAGAGGACTACATCAAGCCAAAAATGACTAACTAGCTCGTAAGATTTGATGTTAAAAAGCTAGAAAAACTCGAACCATAGGCCCGTTCCACACTGTCCTGTAATCATACGCAAACTACTGCAGCCAGTTATCGCCAAATTTACCAATATCTGCAATATGAAATGAAACGGCTGTATGATATTATGCATTGCTGGTAGGACCACGAAATCCAACGATAAATTCATCATTGACAATGACCAAACAACCAGAAACCAATTCATTTCGAACGGCCGCCATTTAAAACCCCTAACATCAAATCTGTTCAACGCAAAAATATCAATCGAACCTAAACGTACCTTTAGCTCCAGCCCGTTTTTCTTGCTGAAAACATTTGCGACGAAATTCTAGCGACGTTGCCAAGTTAGGGAACACACGCATTTAATAACACATCCTGACTGCGTATTTTTTTAAAGCAAAAGCGAAAAACAGTCGTTTAACAACAAAACAAGGGCAGCACATCAATTAATTATGTATTTTCCTGTTGGCTTGAATCGTAACCACGTCAAAATCACAGGGCAACCGCTTAGCGAATTAAACATCCGACGACGTTCCAAGACTAACTTTTCATTAACTATTACACTCGTCCATAGGCAGCCAACAATACTTTTAAGGTATATTACCGCCGAAATAGGAAATTATTCGCAAGGTAAATCATTTAATTGAAGTGCATTGCTATATACTTAAATGTTTTCTTGATAGCGATGTAGAATACGATACAATCTAGTCACTGAGATTACGTATATAACTAGCTTGTTCCAGTTTATTGCTCTAACAGCTCGATAAAGGCACTGGTCGTTCGACAATCATGCAAGATTAAGTGTGGAATCACTGACTTTATTTGACCTCTCTCTGTTACATATTCCTGCTAAATTGTTATGGCAACAGTATGTAAATCAATGTCATAAGGGCCTTAATTGTTAAGACTTTAATCAGCTCTACAAAGCCGCGCGGTGATCGAACTCGAAACCACTGTTGTGGTATAGCCAAGTGCTTTTAGGTTAGGTCTATGAAAATGTTTCATCGAAAGCTTATAGATACCCAGGTTGTAGTTCAATCGATCGCCACAGGGCGCTGGTAATCGGATTTTCCTGGCCTGATACCAGCATGTTTTCGGATCAGTTTGTCATCTATGGTGTTAGAGATCCTGTTTAGCAGCATGCGTTCGAACAATTTGTGAGCACGTCACAGCAGTGAGACCGGTCTAAAGTTCTTGGGGTTGTTTGATTATTTCCCAGGCTTGAGCAGAGCGACAACACGTGTTTGTCTCCAGTATTTGGGTCTGGTAGTGGTAGTTATGCAGTTGTTCATAAGGTTAAGCAGCCATTGGAGTGCCGCTGTTCCGAATTTTTTATTTGTTCCGTTCTCAGGTGATCTATGCCTGCGGCGCGATTGACTTTCATATTGCTGATGGCCGCATTAAATTCTTCAATTGAGAAAGGGCTATGATAGAAATTGGTTTCTTCTTTTTCTACATGGCGCGGCGGCGGCGTATTCGTTCTTTCGAGATTCGGGCTGCGCTTTTTCTCTTGAGTAACAGTTGGGTAACCACTTGGTTTGGCGGTTCATCCGAAAACAGTCGCTGATATCGTTCCAGTAGTGGCTTGTGTTGTTGCCTGATTCCGTCCTGCAGCCTCTCGGGATATGTTGTCTGTGGATGTTTTCTTTACCATGTCGATGAAGGTCTTGTAATTACCTGGTCGTGGGGCAAGGTTTTTTATGCTGCTATCAAGTTGATCTTTGAACTTCTGCCAATCAGCTTTTTTGAAATTAAAACGGCGCTTGAATGGCGCAATCTTGGGTTTCACCAAGGCTCCAACGCGACAGATGATCGGTGGATGTTGCGATCGTGGAATGGGACCGCCAACCTCCTGTAACGACGCCCTTTACTTACTTTTTGCGACCTCCTGTATTTCGGTTTTCTCGGGCGCCATATTTACAGCGACAAAGGGGATCGCTGTTCGCCTATCGGGTAGCCTTTAGACAGTGGAGAAACGGTTGTCCAAGGTTCGGTTTTAAATAATCGGAATCGGTCCCTGGTAAATGAAACACTCCGTGTAAACAAAATAATGGTCGTGTTTATCTGACAGTAAGTATAAATAGCTAAAAGTATCAGACAACTTATTCTAAGCGACCCAACCCGGTAATACGTAAGAAAACTCAAAACGGTAGTAAAAGAATCGAAATCTCTAACCGAGCGGTAGACTGTAGCGGTGCGGAAGCCCCACGGTAAGTATGTTAGCAATTACGTTAAACGGTAGCGGTACGGAAGCCCTACTGTAAATATGGCAGTAAATACGGTAAACTGTAGCGGTACGGAAGCCCTGCAGTACGTGTGGCAGTAAATACGGTAAACGGTAGCGATACGGAAGCCCTACGGTAAATATGGCAGTAAATACGGTAAACGGTAGCGGTCCGGAAGCCCAACGGTACGTGTGGCAGTAGATACGGTACGGAAGCCCTACGGTAAATACGATATACGGTTCTTAATAGCTCCAGCTCTAGGACACGGTCCGTTCAGCAGAACGGTTCCCTAACTCGGACGTGAAGCCTGGATGGACTTAGTTTGGAAGGATACTTACCCGGGATTACTCCACTTGCCAAGCCAGGGTGGCCGGGATTACTCCGCTTGCCAATAGGGGAGCCGGGATTACTACGAGAGGATGGCCGGGATTACTCCGCTTGCCAACCGGGATTGCCAAGCAGGGATGGCCGGGATTACTCCACTTGCCAAGGCAGGATGGCCGGGATTACTCCGCTTGCCAATAGGGGAGCCGGGAATACTACGGTAGGCCGGGATTACTCCGCTTGTCAAGGCGGGATGGCCGGGATTACTCCGCTTGCCAAGGCAGGATGGCCGGGATTACTCCACTTGCCAATAGGGAAAGGATCACGGACCAGAAATACGGTACGACGGATATTTACCTGCTCGGTCGGTCGGTCCTTCCCGGTTTGTCTGGAGCTGGGCTTGGTCGGCGGTGTCCCCTACTGGTGGGGTATGCTGCTTGCTCGGTGCCAGGCTGCGGACTAGACTGCCTCTCGACTGTCGACTGACTCGACTCCGGACTGACTGTTCGTTCTACTGCGGTACATCTGGTTTTATATGAGGAGGCCTGCGCGGTCCTCAGAACTTGCGAAGTGGGGCTCGCCGCCGCCGGTACGGTGCGTACTAGTGATACTAGGAAAACCTTGGGTAAATTGCGGAAAGTGCTTTCCTGTATTTTCGCGCGGTTTTCAGTAAGATAGTTATGTGTATATTATTTTTACGATAATTTACCAAAACGAATGGTGTTTCTATGACACCAAATACCAAAGATACGGTTTAACAACAATTAATTAGGCTTACGCTCTGTAATATAAGAAAAATTAAATAACGTCGTTACACTCCTTTAAGCACTGGCCAGCATCTTTGACTGAGACAAAGATATTATCGGGGTTGTAACCTTGTCTCCATCCTCCACTGTTGAAGGATGCCGGGAACTTGGGATCATGTATGAAGACGAGGTCTTTATGTTTGGTCCACTGCTCCAGCGCCTCTCCATATTGTGTTATGGCAGTTGAAATCTCCCATAACAATATTGACGTGATGGTTGTTGAAGTTATGAGGATCCTGAAACTCATATTTGACTTTAGGAGGCTTGTAGACAGATGTGATGCTTAGGTGAGTTGTTATTACAGTCAGAATCTCGATGTCATTGTTTTCTGACAGCCCCACAGAGTTGATGTCTACTCCGGGGCTGATGAAGATAGCGCTGCCGTATTGGTAGTGCGGTCTTTCCACCATCACCTGCATTCCTTGTATCTTAGGTCTACGACTAGTCCTGCCCTTGTGAGTTTCCTGAATTACGAGCATATCGCATTTGGTTCTTCTGCACATGTGTGACGGTAGGACCTCTTTCTGGCTAGATAATCCGTCGATGTTAATCGAGATTGTCACAAAAGCTGGCTGTGACAACAATTTCTGTCCCCATATTTATGGTCATCGTTATCGTGTTAGTTGTTGGTTGATCCGATGTTGAGAGGATTAGCCGTTGAGATTTCACCTTCCTCGTTTCCAGGGACGCCCTCGCTGTGGTAAAATTCACTGCGGTCTACGTGGTGCCTTAAGGTGTAGGTAAATGTCTCTTTTCGTATTCATTTTATAACTACTAACTTAAACTGCAGCGTTAATGCGAGAACTAAACAAACATCTTCATCTTGAAACTCCAGAACAACTTGAGTTAGTGTTTAGAATACAGTTTAGTTTACAGAATGTCTAGGTATTTTGCATATTCACGCACATATCGAATCAAAAA
>JAEQML010062768.1:0-23940 GCA_016904865.1 Pissodes strobi | reverse complement strand
AGAATGAACTTAAACCAACTCGCTGAGAAAATAAACAAATACGTCCACATAATAACTAAGAATATCTATTCCAGAGTCAAAGCACCAAGAGACAACAAGCTAACGCCGAACACACTCAAATTTATAAAAGAAAGGAAAACAACATCCAGAGACACAATTGAGTAAGAACTCAACAAGAGAATACTGAAATAAATAAGAGAAGAGATGTGAGATTCCATAATACCAGAACAATTGACACCGCAATTGATGACAACTCTAACATGAAAGTTCTCAAATCGAGACTTTCGGCTGGAAGAACCAGAATCGTTAAAATGAAAGATGAGAAAAATCATATATTGACGGGGGGAGAAGAGGATTAGGCCCACCTCTGTCGTGTCGGATCCCAACACACGGAAAGTGCACGTCTGCAATGCTGGTTCAGAAGATATTCCAAATATAACCAGAGAGGAAATACGAGAGGCACTAAGACAAATGAAGATCCGCAAATCACCTGGTGAAAACAAAATAATCTGTGAAATGTTGAAAATGGGCGGAGAATTCGTGGAACAAATTCTGCAGACACTATTTAGTAAATGTTTACTGGAAGGAAACATCCCCGAAACATGGCACGACTCAGAAGTCATCTTGCTTTTTAAAAAGGGCGATATTACGGACATTGAAAATTATCGACCTATCAGCCTACTGTCCCACCCTTATAAACTACTAACAAAGGTTATAATGAACCGATTGGACTAGTGGAGCAGGCAGGATTCCGAACGGGATATAGCACTATTGATCACTTGCAGACCATTAGAATTCGAATAGAGAAGACGACAGAATATAACATACCACTTCAATTGGCCTTCATAGACTTTCATAAGGTATTTGACTCTGTCGAAACATGGGCTGTCCTGCGAGCAATGGACAAAGCTAGGATTGATTCAAGATATTCTACCTTTCTTAAGAATATATACAAAAATGCTACTTTTCATGTGAAAATTATGGAATATATGACAACGGAAATTTTTTCAGATGGCCTTACGTTTTTCAGATGTTACAATGGAAAAATGAAGATCGATAGCACCTGTTTGAATCATTTATGCTTCGCCGACGATATTGTGCTAATTAGCTCAGATATTCAAGAGCTTAAAAACATGCTAAAACAACTAAACGAAGCTGCTAATAGCGTCGAATTGAGATTGAAATTATCAAATACAAAAATAATGAGCAAGACGGAGGAAAAAAAACCCTGACATCCCTATAAACCTTAAACGAAAAGTCCTCAACACATGTAACATATGGTCTTGAAACAATGACTTTGACCAAAAAGTATACCAACAACCTCAGGACAATGCAGAGGGCCATGGAACGAGCCATCAGTTACGAGATAAAGTTCGCAATGAAGAAAAAGAAGAAGAATGAAGGAAGTGGACGTAATACAGCGAGTTGCTGATCTTAAATGGCAATGGGTGCGACATGTGGCCAGATTGAGTGTGGATAGATGGGTATCTAGACTCGTGCACTGAAAACCACGGCAAACAAAGAGGAGGGTCGGTTGGCCACTGAGGAGATGGTTGGATGATATTAAGCGAATAGTGGGAGGGAGATGGTATCAAATGGCAAAAGGCAGAACAGCGTAGAAATAAATGAAAGAGGCCTTTGTTCAGGAGTGGACAAATGGTGGCTGACAGAGAAGAAGCAAAACCTTTTCTTCTAAATTGTCAGCTCGAAGGTATGACTTACACCGGAAATAAATAATTTTCTAAACTACTTAAGGAACATTTGTTTATCGATCGATGCATCTTTCTGACCTCTAAAAAAAATTGGCACGAGGTTTTTTTACCTTTCCAATAACAATCAAAGTCTATGCTCTCAGAAACCTTTGCTCAAAGCAAAAGCGTTATCCGATCCTTATAAATTGTTCTTCCTGGAGCAAAACTCTCACTACCACCAGAAGCCTGTGCTTTTTTTATGGAAGCACACGCCGAACCAAGACGGTTTCATCGGCCTTATAAGACTGGTGCAATGTTTAGCTTTCGCCTGCAATTTATAATTACCTGATATCATGACGCTTTTGAATCTGTCGCGTCAACTTCGGCTAGCATAGATGGAAATGAACGAGCTTTATGTGTAATCCATTTCCCAAGTCCTCGTTTCTGTATAAACCAAGTTAAAAGTAGATTTTCTGGCCTCTTAAAAATTTTCCTTTAGCATGTAGCAGGGCTACATTACGTTATATTACGGTCTTAGATTTCTTTCCGACATTGCTCTCTGAATGCCGCTTATCCAGGTAACTTTTGATCTTCCTCGTTTCCTCCTTCCTGTTGGTGTCCATTGAAATGCGACTTTTGGAATTCTTTGTTCTGGCATTCTCTCTACATGTCCGTACCAGATTTATTGTTTTTGTTGGATTGTCCTCTATTATTGTTTTTTCTACCTTTACCATTTCCCTTATTCTTTCATTTCTTATTCTATCTATCTCTAGCTGATCTTCGCCAGAAATCCATCTCGAGAGCTAATAGTTTTTGTTCAAAGCTCTTTGTAAACTGCCAGGTTTCACTTCCATATAAGACGATGCTTTTAAACACTGTGAAGTAGATATAGCGTTTCTTTTCAAAAGAGATGTTTTTTTGACCATAGTATCGAGTTTTGGTATCTAATTGTTGTTTTTCCTTTTCCTATTCTGCTCTCTATTTCCTTTTGTGTTCTTCCATCTGTTGTTATTTTTATTCCCAAATAAATGTATTCATCGCGGGCATCAATTTCTACACCATTATTTAATACCAGCTTTTCTTTATCTCCGCCAATGCACATATATTTAGTCTCTTGCAGATTTACTGTAAGACCCCAGTTTTCATATTCTTTGAAAAGTTTATTAAATAAATAAATTCTAGATCCTCTTTATCCCTGGTCATCAGCAAAGTGAAGTGTGTAGAGTGTTACGTCATCTGTGAGCTGTATTCCCATTCCCTGGCATGATCTTCTCTATCTCGCTAGTGCTTCGTTCAGATACTTTTTAAATAGTGTTGGTGATAAACAGCAGCCCTGTCTAAGGCCTTTTGTCACTGGGAATGTTGGTGAAAAGGTGTTTCCCAACGTTATTCTAGAGTTCATATAACTGTTTAATTGCACTTATTGTTGTGCTATTGATTGGTGATATCTCTAATGCCTGCCATAATTTTCTTATCGGGACAGTGTCGTAGGCTTTAGTAAGATCAACAAATAGTAGATGAAGTTCTCGATTGGTTGTTGCCTTTTTCTCGTTTACTTGATTAATACTAAATATGTTATCTACACCCGACCTTCCAGCTCTAAAGCCTAACTGTTGTTCTATATCATGTGAATCAAACCCATTTTCAATTATGCTTCTTAATATTTTACTGAAGGTACTGGTCACTGAAATACATATGTAAGTAGTTTTTGCACTCATTTTTGTTTCCTTTCTTGTGGATTGGTGTGATTTATTTATACTAATAAAGAGTGAAAGCGAATGCGAATTTCACACAGTCATTAGGTCACTATATGACTATGTATCACTTCCAGAACCCTAAATTTGCATGTAGTAACGTGATTTTGATATGTTTTCTCTAAGAATATATAGAACTCCTTATTGGGTAATTTAGATTAATTTTTTAAATAATAAAATAAATCTTGCGTTCTTCCCTCTGAGCGCATCATATAAGACGCGTTTAAATTTATCTGTGGACTGTTTTACGCACATGTGTAGCAATTTCTGTTATTTCGGTTATTAACAATTGGAATGTTGCAAGTGTAAGATAAAGAACTATATAATGTATCTTACCAATAAGAAGACGTTTTAGTTTTTAACAGTATCAAACAAAATCACATGAGTGACCTCCGGCACTGTCTGTAAAAACTTGAGTGAAAGGCTTTTTAGCTAAAGTGCAAACTGGTTTGGGTATACATCTCCATCTTTACGCACTCCTTATATGCAGCTAAACATGGGTTGGTTGCTTTAATCTCAATGGACAAAATTACCTATAGAAAAAAGTCCGCCGCGTGCGCCGTTGTGCGCTTTAAAGCATTTCATGCCGTTTTGAAACATATCCGAATTGAATATATTTTAACATATTATAATAATTATAGAAGTTTAACCTTCAGTTGAGCAAAAGATAATATAGTTCCTTTTAAAACAGGAACTTACTAGTATATGTATCAGCTTCCAATTAAAAAATAATGAAGCAATGCATCATGTACTACAACGCTAATGATTGGTTTCCTGATTAGATCATGTTTTTTATGTAGATTTCTAGACTGGACTTGGTAATTGAAATTTTATTTCATTTTTATGTGATGAACAATTGAACCAATAGGAAAATTGTATTTAGTATTGGCTCTATTTCTTTGATTGCCAACAACATAACGATACAAACTTTTTTTTGGAAGCACACACATATTTTTGAGTGCTCGTTCATTAATAAAGCATATTTTTACATGTATTGGCATTGAAAAGGAAAGCTTTCATTTGCACTAAACCCTATCTATTCAGTTAAAAGTCAAGGTTTGTAAAAATGCCAGACAGTCCTGAGGCTGGTGCAGTTTTTATTTAATAGGTAATCTATTAATTACTCCTAAATATTAGGTGTGTATGGCTATTAATAAAACACAAAAATAAGCACCTGATGCGATTAAAACTCGTGCTGGATTTCTCTGAAAGTAAAAAGTAGATGACGAAAATATTGCCTTACTTAGAAGGGATTTACCTACTGTTTACTGTAGTGATTAATTTTGCGCAATAAAATTAGGGTTATAATATTTTTATTTAATTTCTTTCATTATCGTTGACAGTGAAAGAGCTTAGTAGCGAGTAGATTAAAGCATTTTATAACTTAACATCGTATTAGATTGGAACATTCCGGAAAACAAAATAATTTTAGTATGATTTTTTTGTCAATATTAGAAAATATATATTTTTCAATTCTTTAACGGGTACAAGAAAATAACAATTAATCTTGAAGAAAATAGATGTGATTTGGATAAGTTAGGCTACAAATTGAATTTATAGGGGGAATTAAATATTTGCGTAAAATTTGATATAATTTAAATTTTCTAAAGAGTATCGAAATTTCTTAACAATTTCTATGAAAGATTTATATGCGGTTTTAAATAGGATTTTGAAATGTTACCCCTTAAATATGTATGAGTAAGAAAGAAAATGCAGAAAAAGTTCTCCTAGATAAACAAACCCAACTGATTTCTTTTAAGGTTTTCAATTTAAAAGGATTTTATGCAAAAGTGATCCAGCCTTAAGGGATAGTTATTAGAAGTACAGTCTAACGTACATATTTAAACAAATCCAGCACTGTCAGTTTTATATATATTGCTTGTATAATTCAGGGAATACTTAGGATACAAAAAATTACCAACTTCAAACAACGCGTTTAGTGTAAATTCGATTTACTTATCAGTGCTTATTTTGTTTATTTTTAAAAATAAACCTAAATATTTCGTAGAGATAAATTACGGAACGTCTTCTTTAACATTCAAACATAAAAGCTGAGATAAGGTGAAGGCTGCACACTGAACAAACAGGAGATGTTTATGGAAACATTCTATTTTGCATTCTAAATGTTGTGGGTTAGTTGCCATAATATATAGGTGAACCTATTTTTAAAATTATAATAATAATAATAAAAATAATAATAATAACTATTTCTGCCTGATAGTAAATCAAACATAAAAAAGGGTGCAAAGGTATGAAAATTAAACATAAGTTACTTCGACAAGTGTGTCAGACTTGTTAGCTCTATGCCTAAATACTGTCATTTTAACCAGATACAAATACGAAGCAAAATTCATCCAAAGAATCTTCTAGTTGAAACACCACCTCAGTCTATTTTCCTCTATTATACACTGCTCAAAAAAATTAGGGGAACACTTTTTGGTAACCCTGTAACTTTTTAGATCGTTGCTTCATACGCGTGAAAATAATGTTTTACTAATTGATGTACATTTTTGTATTAGTGATTTGATAGAAAAGAAACGGGTTTATGCTAATTATCTCTGAAAAGTTTAAGATTCCAAAACAGGTACAAAAAATAAAGTGATCAGGAAATTCGTATTTAGATTTTATATTGCAGCAGGCTTAGACAACTTCAATGGGCAACGGTATGACAGTTTATTGTTGTTGAATTCATTATTTGTCAAAATGAGAGACCTTAGTGAGATAGAAGTCGCTGGTGCCATAGCTTTAATTGAAAGTGGTGTTAAAATTCGACAAGTTGCAAGAAATTTAAATCGCAGCCCGTCGGTTATCAAGCGTGTGTATGATCGCTATAGGGAGACTGGGCGATATAAAAGACGAGCCGGACAAGGACGAAAACGAAAAACCACACGCATCCAGGACCGATATTTAGCACTATCTTCTTTGCGTAGACGAACATCTACAGCAAAAGACCTTCAAAATGAACTTAGGACGGCTCATCAGGTAACCATTTCAGACCAGGCAGTTAGAAATAGGTTACGAGAAGCAGATTTAAAGCCAAGAAGACCAGTACGAAAACCTGTTTTAACGCGACGTCATAAAACTATGCGATTAAACTTTGCCCGTGATCATTTGGGATGGCAACTTCGACACTGGAGACCTGTACTTTTCACAGACGAATCAAGATTTCGTCTAACCCGTTGTGATGGCCGGGTACGTGTGTATAGACGTCCCAATGAACGTTACTCGACTGCTACTGTGCAGGAAGTATCCAGATTTGGAGATGGTTCGGTAATGGTCCGGGGTGGAATAAGTTTGGAAGAAAAAACAGATCTTGTAGTGATACCAGGAAATCTTACAGCTGAAAGGTATATTGATATCATTCTGTCAGATCACATCATTCCTGCAGCATATGGTATAGGCCCTGATTTCCTCTTCATGCAGGATAATGCAAGGCCTCATACTGTTGCGATTACTAAAAATTTTCTTAATGAACACAATGTTCGTACAATGGATTGGCCAGCGTTGAGCCCCGACCTTAATCCAATTGAACACTTATGGGATATATTGGACAGACGTATTCGACGCCGCCCAAATCCACCTCAGACACTTCAACAACTAACAGAAGCCCTGATCGAAGAGTGGGACTCTATAGAACAGGAAGACGTCCGAAGGCTAGTGCGAAGTATGCCACGGAGGTGTCAGGAAGTAATTCGTGCTGCTGGAAGACACACGAGATATTAAACCTCATGTATACCCAAATAGAGCAACGCTATCCATAGAAAATTCCTACATGTTCACTTTGTTTTTCGTACTTTCCTTAAATTGTTAATCTTACCTTAGAAATAAATGATTAGTTGAATGTTACATTATTCGATTTATTATGAAAAAATGTGTGTCTTTTAGAATACGTATATTTCATCCTTAGATTATTACCACTTTAAAAGTTACAGGGGTACGAAGAAGTGTTCCCCTAATATTTTTGAGCAGTGTATATTCGCTGAATTAAAATCAGTGGCAACTTCTTGAAAATATTCTGATTTAATTGAAACCTTTTGAATACAACTACGACTCAACTTTAGCAAATTTTAACAAGTATATGTTTTTGTCTAGAAATACAAGGACGTTATATTTTGCTACCGAAAGAACATGCAGTTGTCCAGAAAAAAATTATAGCCATTTTAATAGCCAAATAGGATTGCATTTGATGGACACATCTCAGACACATTCACCATTAACGCGGGCGTGCTTCAGGACACTTTCACCAACTCTGTTCCTCATCTATATTAATGACCTGCTGACCAAAACGAATCCTGTTTACTACAGTTTTGCAGATGACAAAACCCTTGTCTCCCAATTTAGATCAGAACTTTTATCAGCGACTGAGATTTATCACCGCAGACAGGAGCAAATTACAGCAATTAATCAAGACCTGGAGAAAGTTCAAAGACCCAAGCAGCCACGTTTACCAAGAGGGCCAATATGGCGGGCCCTGACATCATTATGGCAGGATCGACCATTCCTTCATCCTCGTCAATCGGACTGCCGGGTGTCTGAGTCAACAGCAATATGTCCTGGCATGACCACGTCGCTAACATCGCAAAATCAGCCTCCCAGAAGCTTGGTGCGCTATTTGGCAACAAAAACTGTATACACCGCAGCAGTTGCTCTTGCTCTACAAAGCGCAAATAGGACCGTGCTTAGAATATTGCTTACACATCTGGGGTGCCGAACCAAAGCACACCCTAAAGCTGCTGAATTCCATTTAGAAGAGAGCTGTACACCTCGTCGGCGACCCGGAGTTGACCCAGAATCTAGATAGTCCGGAACACCGCTGACATGTGGCCGAGATGTCCCTGTTTTACAGATACTTTCTCTATATTTTTCAAGTAGAAAACATGTTGATATGAGCGCGTCTAATTTGGTAAGTATCCTTCTGTTCAGTATGATAACTTAAGGTGGTTATCGTGTATTATTAGAAAAAATGAAGAATCTGATGAGTTTAAAATCAGTTTTTTGCATCCAAATGGACTAGCTAGTTCATTTTCACATCACATATTTTAGTAATTAAAAGAGATTCAATATTAAAGAAGGTTCTGCTACAGATGGAACTTACATACTTACTAAAGAAGAAATGTTAAATTCTTCGAAAATTTTTGAAAAAAAAAGCTAAAATTCTGATTCAAATATATGGTGAATTTTCGATTTTTCGTAAAATTTTGTTTCTATTGCATTATTACATTTATCAAAATAAATATCATTTTTTGCTTGTATTTTTTGGGTAATTATTTTTTTTTCACCTCGTCCCCATTATTTCTCTATCCTGAAATGTGGCCAATATGTTGCTAAAATATGGACAAAAATATATATTTTTTTTCGAAAAAAAACTTTTTTTTTTAATTTTTTTTTTTTCAAAATTATAATTTTTTTTACACATCTATACCAATGAATGGTACCTCATTCGAAAGCCATTTTCAAGACCTTTTAAATTATATATAACTCACTGCTCTAGTGTAAGTAGTTCTTAAGATATCTCGATTTCTCTTAGTATAAGTTTATTTAGGGAAAATGGTCACTTAATTTGATTTTCAAAAATCAATAAAAAAACTACTTGTCAGAAACATTTGATACTGGGGATTTTTCAGCTACTAGATAGGTAGAATAACTGTACTAAAAATTATCAAAATCGGAGAGGTCACCGGCCAAACCTCTGGTTGATTTGAGATGAAATGACCCATTGGAATAATAATATTTAAAATAACATTTAGATAATAAGCTCAGCGATGACAGAGGAAGATAAAAATATTGATAGCAGAAAGACGATAAACAGTAAAAAGAAAGACAACCATTACCAAATTTTAATTTAAATTTATAATCAAATGCATATTTATTCGATGATCAAAAATACTAATAACCGCTGCTGGCAGCTGTTAATTTTACTTATGCACGCACTGCTATATTTTGTAAAAAAGCTGTTTTTTCTGGGTCAACTATTGTAATTTTTGTAAAATCATTGGCCAATTCAGTGAATAAAAAATTACTAAACTAAACAAGTTTTACCATCAAGGCTCACACCCATTTCTATTTTACCATATTTGTAACGTTTGACGTCATGAAATATCGACACCATCTGATTTACATGAAATCACTTATTCATTCAACATAAAAAATATAACAGTGTTAACAATCCTGCTGCAATGTTGAGAATACGTTTGCTTTAATAGATGAGCTAATAGGCATAGCAAATTTAAAAAATTATAATCTAAGATAGGATATATAAATAACCATATTTGTGTCATGTAAACGTCATTGGATAGGACGAAAATATTTCACGTTGCATCTAATTAGTTCAAATAATGTGTCACGTTTATGGTCTGCCTTAACATCTACGTCATATTATATTCTCGGTACCACCTCAATCATTAGCACATTGTTAAAGTTTAAAACAAATAGATTTCTAGTGACAACGAAACATGTGACAACATAAAACAATTTTAATGTGTTTGCTCACGAACCCACAATCAACTCTAATTATGATATTAAAAAATAAAAATAATGTGATATTGGTTGACAGATATACAAAAACTCTAATATTTCGAATTAATTTTGAAAGTAAAAATAAAATTTTCTTATTTGATTATAATCTACATGAGACAAACTTAATTAATTTTTTTTTGGTCGTGTTTTAATCGTCTTTGTGACTCAGAAATATTTACGTTAAATATCTTTCGCTCTGTGAGATTTTGCACCTTTCAGCTAGAGTTTGGCGTAGTTGTCTAGCCCAAACTACCAGAAATAAAATTTTATAAGAAAATAATAAATAGAAATTATTTTTTAATGAAATAAACGAAATGATACGCCTCTGAATAATGCTAGGCAGGGTTCATTAATTCACACTGATCTTGAAGGAAGGCGATCACGTGATTCAAGGCTGATCACTCGCAAATTAGATTCGGTTATTGAGTTCTATACTATTGGCAATTCCATGTTATTTATAGTTTAACACAGGACTGGCTTAAGAAGATTTTATAGACGAACTTTTGCGAACGTCGCAAAATAGAAAATCCAGCGCATACGTTACCTTTGAAAATGTAAAAAATAGCATTAACGTCAATAACTCAGAAATTTTTGTACGGTTTGTTATCTCCTGAGAAGAGATTAATATTTGTTAACGAAATGAGCCGATTTGTTCAATATAATATTTTCTGTAATTTATTTCAAAGCAAATGTTGATTTATGCTTACGAATTAACAACTAACATTCAAAATGTATGGTAATAGTTATCAACAAGTACGCTACCAAAGAATAGAATAGAATAGATTTGAAGGGAGTTGGCGCTGGTACTCGCCTCTGCCACTGCAACCTATGCAGGTTTATTGTAGCACTCCGACCTATGCTTAGAGGACCTCATCCAGTCCGGTCTTCCTAATAAGACTCAACAAATGGAGTACTGGCTCCTCCGTGTACCTTGCAGGTCTAGGTTTGGTCTCTCCCAGCCTTGCATACGTGAGCATCTAGCTACCTGCTGAGAGCCTCACACTCGCACCACACATGTTTTGGATTTGGAGTTTCCTCCTCCTTCTGACAGAAACTGCAATGGCTATTATCTACCACGCCGATCTTTTCCATGCGTCTGTTCATTCTGCAGTGTCCCGTCAGCTGGCCCACTAATATTCTTATCGTCTTGCGACTCCTCTTAAGTAGGAACCGTGTTTTATGAACTGTTTGGCCTGTAGATGCCCCAGTGTTTTGTAACCACCAGTTTACAGATTGTTTATCTATCCAGCCTTTAACTGCAGTTTTGAAGACTCTTCCTGCTATCCTGCAGTAGGGCTCAGGTCCCAACGTAACCTTACTTGCGCCCCGTTTTGCAAGTGTGTCGGCTTCTTCGTTGCCTTGATCGCCTTCGTGTCTCGAAATCCACGTAATGGTGAGTTTATTGTTACGACCGACCTCTTCAAGAGCACTTATGCAGTCTTTAACTAGTCTACATCTGACCTTGTGTGCACTAACTGCTTTTAAGGCGGCCTGACTGTCGGAGTATATGACTACCCCCATTTTTCTAATGTTCAATTTCTCTATCTCCATGGTGTAGTGTTGAATTGCTGCGACCTCTGTTTGGAACACTGTGGCTTGTCTGCCCATGTTTATGGAGATATCTGACCCCTTGGTCCGTGGACCCCGGCTACCACCTCTTTACTGGTCTTAGTGCTGTCGGTATACAATGCCTCGTCTGCTTTTATAGGAGCCCCCCCCCTCTCTTCTCTGCCTGCAAGTGCTACTGAGAAGAGTCTATCAAACCCATAGGAGGGGGTTGTTTCGTCTGATGTAATTTCGGAGAGATACTTGATCTCCTCGCTATCCTCTAGTTTCCAGCTTGTGGACCTTTCCCATTCAATGATCAGCTTGTTGTCTTGCTTGAGCCAGTATTGTACCATTCTTACGTTCCCCTGTATGAGGATACGTAATGGAGGTAGATTTAGCATTACTTCCAGTGCTGCAGTTCGGGTTGCATGTTGGCCTAAGGATCACTTAAGCTCAACCTTACCATTCCATGCAGCGGCTCCTGTACCATCACTGGTCTTGGAGCCGTCAGTCAAACAGCTATTCTCAGATGTTACGAGTCTTTTGCCCATCCGTTCCTCTCTGGTAGGAGAACGTCTTAGGCATGGTAATAGGTAGTTTTGGTAGGCATAACATTTGATGGAAGACTAAGCACACTTTCCTGCTCATTGGCATTTTTCAGTCTGTTGGGCACCATGATGATCGCCTGCGGATTGTTGATCACCGCCTGTGTCAATCTATACGTCGTCCATCTAGCCTCCTTCTCCAGCCATAAGTTAGCATGGGCCTTACCACCATTTTGTACAACCAGATATTCAATTTGGGGCTCAGTCCCCAGTTTCTCCCACAAAGTCGCCTGTATCTGTCCAGTGCAATTCTTGCTTTCTGTGTGACCTTGGTAAGATGCGGTCCTCAAGTCATACCTTGGCCAAAAGTGGCTCCTAGGTATTTGAAAGGGAATTATTATCCCGCTGAGCATTGCATTTTCCAGATCCGTTAATGCTCCTTTCTTAGTGAATGTGTATTGTGTGTATTGTGGTTCACGCTATCAAAGAAGCAACAGCTTCTTTATCAAGAATGTCGCAACAAGTGAAATTCTAAATATTATAAGTAAACTAAGAAAACAAAAAAGTGGATATCAATCAATGTTCTAAAAGTAATAAAATTCAGTATTGCGGAGCCACTAAGATATCGCTCTGATTTAATGATTTAAAGAGAAGAATTCCCTACAGTTCTCAAGATGAGACTTTTTATCCCTATTCGCAAGAAGTTGGACCAATCATGTGTGGATAATATTATCCACCCATCGCGTTGCTTAATGTAGTTTCTATAACGGATTTGCGGTGGCAAATCTGTTGCAGTTTCATAAAAAGATAGATGAAAGATGGCCTAGATTATCTCCTTTTGCTTCAAAAGATTGAGCGTTATGACTTTAGAGGAAACATTCTTAAACTAATAAAATCGTATCTGGAGGGTCGACAAATCTTAGTCAGAATTGGGGGTTGTACGTCGGGTTGCAATACGGAGCCCTGAGCCCAGGGCTCCGTACCAGAGCTGTTATTATCTTTGCTGCCTAATGACGACGTGCCACAGCATATTATGTTGCATATGTTGATTCTGTTTGGTGATGACACATCAGTGATGATCTTGAATAAAGGATGATCTTGTTGTTTGTTCTCCCAAGTGCAACATAAATCATAATTAAAAAGAGCTACGGAAATATTTAGTTTAAGTATAGATATAAATTTGCATGCTCTGTAGATAAGCCCAACGAAAGCTGATCAAATAATACATACAGGTGTTGGTCTATTTTCTAATTTCTGAAATTAGGGAAACGACAAAATAGTAAGAAAGTACATAATACGTAGATTTTAATTATTATTCCATGCAATAGGGTTCTTTCTTTGGCTGTGGCTTTCACCGGAATTTACGGTTTAACCATTTTGACGTGGCGTCCTTTCCGGATAATCAATTCTGCGTTTATAATATGTAGGCAACTAATTTTTTAATGCCCACTAACAACAGCTGACGAACTGACTAATCAAACGAAGTGTGCCTAATAATTAGCGGATGAATTCTCAACGCACTTTAAATAATTTTATGTTATAGATAACGCCGATGAAGACATTAATTATTATTTACTCAAAGTTATGATAAAGTTGCAAGAAAATATTTGAATTCACTTACCTACCGTTATGTTTAAAGCGATGCGAATGGTTGTATCGTAATAACATTAATTATTTAATTAATTGGACCTAACAATTAAAATAAACATATATTCTAATTACTGCGTTCAACTGACTTCCTGACCTAAACATAAAAGTAGTTTAAGCTGGTAACTAGTCGGTATTTCTACCTTTATCGTAGAAACTTCAAGGTTATGGCGAGATTATCTTGCAGCCTTTTTAGTCGGTACGGAAGGAATTGACATACGTATTTCAGGGACTTTTGTAGCTACTAAAAATGATTATAATTTTACATTTTACACTGTTTTCTTTCTCAAAATAGGTAGGGAAAATTTTTATAAAGCTCGTGGACCTAAATTTTGACGTGAATTCCCTTATGTATATCATAGATGTTTCAGAAAATCGATAGCAATTGTAGTTAGTAATTGCTTTAAGGCTACCACCTGAGTAGTTTAAATTAGCAGCATAAATTCTTATTTAGTACCTACGTTATCGACTAAAAGATTACAAAAGATTTGAAATTTCAATTGTTATTTTCAAATTTCTCAGTATTTATAAAATACATTTTTGTATACTGAATAGTCAAAACCTCACTACGCTAGGTCTGTTAGTTGATTTTTGATTCGCTATTGAAAATGGCTTCTAAATAAACACTTGTGATTTTCCTTATTACGAATTTGTCATTACGAAAAATTTAAGACCTCAATTGCCGCTTTCAAATTTCTCAGTATTTATATACTACATTTTTGTCTATTGAACAGTAAAATCCGCACAATGCTAGGTCTCTTGGTTGATTTATTTGATTATATCTACACTTGTGATTTTCCTTACCAGGACTTGAGATAAAAAAAATTCAAATCCCTAATTGCTATATTCAAATTTCTCAGTGTTATTAGAATGAATGTTTAGCTATTAAATAATAAGAACAGCACTATGCTAGGTTTGTCTAAATGTTCTAGCTTTTTGTAACTCATACTCAATTTAATGTAAATAATGCACTAAATCTTTTAAGATTTTCCAGCGTTTGAGATGGCCTCAGCTAAAAACGATGTAGAGTAGAAATACCAATTTTGGTTTGTTATTCATAAATAATTTACAATACACGAAAAAAAATACATAATTTATAAATGTAATGCTAGCAACGCTAACACAGAAAGTGACAATCCCTGAGGAATCGCAGCAAACAAAACGTACCGTGGAATTGTAGGCTTCTTTAATTTGCATTTTTTAAACGACGAATAAGGAGACAGTGACGCAAAATGTAGAAACCAAAACGGTCATATGGAAACTTAGCTGGCGTGCCTCAGGGGGCAATACTTTTACCAACTCTGTTCCTCATCTATATTAATGACCTGCTGACTGAAACGAATAATCCTGTTTACAGTTTTGCAGATGACAATGCCCTTGTCTCCCAATTTAGACCACAAAAACCTTTACCAGCGAATGAGACTTATCACCGCATACAGGAGAAGATTACAGCAATTAATCAAAACCTGGAGAAAGTTCAAACTTGTCGCGACAGAAATTTGGTCCAGTTCAATGCAGCAAAGACCCAAGCAGCCACTTTTACCAAGAGGGCCAATACGGTGGACCTTGACATCATTATGGTAGCATCGTCAATCGGACTGCTGGGTGTCTCGGTCAACAGCAATATGTCCTGGCATGACTACGTCGCTAACATCGCAAAATCAGCATCCCAGAAGCTTGGTGCGCAACAAACAAATAACTGTATACACCGCAGCAGGTGCTCTTGCTCTACAAAGCGCAAATAAGACCGTGCTTAGAATATTACTCACACATCTGGGATGCCGCACTAAAGCGCACCCTAAAGCGGTTAGATTCCATTCAAAAGAGAACTGTGCATCTTGTCGGCGACCCGGAGTTGACCCGGAATCTGGATAGTCTGGAACGCCGCAGATATGTGGCCGAGATGTCCCTGTTTTACAGATACTTACACGGCAGATGTTCCCAGGGAACATCTGCCGTGTAAGTATCTGTAAAACAGATGTTCCCAAGATTTGGCCCGCCTCATCCCGCCCTTGGTAACGCCTGTCAGACAGTCACTACAGACGGCAAGAGCACACCTAGAACATCGCTTTACAAGAACTCCTTTTGTCTGGCGCACTGCATCACTGTGGAACTCACTCCCAGGACATCTGTTTTCCCCTAATTACAACCTACAACTATTCAAGAACCGTGTCAATCAGCATCTTAGCACACACACCGCTCGTCGAGCGCCATAGGATCTCCCTTTATGCCCTTTATGTCAAAAAGAAATCGTTTAGGCCTGTTTACACTGAACCATTTTCAACAAAGTTACAGCAATTTTAATTGCACGCACGCGTAGTGTTCCATATTTAAAAACACCTGATGCAATTCCTCTTGCTTGGTCCGACCAATGAACATCATTCAGTTATATGCAACCACAAGTGACAAACCAGATGGAGACGTAGAAGAATTTTACAACCAAGAGAACGAGGCACTTCGCCTTACAAAGAAAGGCGAAATAACTGGAGATATGAATGCTAAGGTCGGAACAGGTGCGGAGAGCAACTTTGGTCTGGGCACAAGGAATGCGCGTGGTGATAGACTGGTCCCGTTCTGTATAGAAAATAACTTTTTACTTGCCAACACATTTTTCAACCATTTTTCAGAGAAGCCTTGAGTGACGATGTAAAAGGCGTTAAGATAAATGGTGTCAGCATAAACAACATTAGATATGCAGATGACACCGTAATGCTATCAGATAATATAAATGATCTACAGCTTATGATGGACCGGATAGTTGCTTATATTCGCAAAAACCGAACTAAATGCTAACTTACTTATAAATGGAAAGAAGGTAGAACAAGTTAAGACTCTTAATTATTTGGGAACAATTATTAATAATCAATGCGACCGAAAGAGAGGGAGATCACATCACGAATTGAACAAGCAAGGAAAGCATTCATTACAATGAGGAAATTTTTCACGAGGTCTGAAATCAGTCTAGAGCTTAGAATACGTATGATTAGGTGCTATATATTATCCGTGCTGCTTTATGGGCGGGAAGCATGAAGCATGGACTCTTGGATCCAACTATGGAAAAGAAACTAGAGGCGTTTGCGGTGTACCTATATCGACGCATACTGAAAATATAGTGGGTGCAGAAAGTGAGAAATGTGGAAGTGCTTGCCTGGATGTTACAATCAAGAAAAGAAAAACAGAATACATAGGGCATGTAATGAGAGGAGAAAAGTATGAGCTCCTCAGACTAATAATTGAGGGCACAACTCAGGGCCAGAGATCGGTTGGAAGAAGGCAAAACTGGTTGAACGATCTGAGGAGATGGTTTGGATGCACATCGATAGATATCTTTAGAGCTGCAACCTTCGTGCGGAGACGGCGCGGCGGGTTAAGAAGAAGAAGGTCCGATTCTAATTTTATTGCGTTTTGGTAACATTTATAGTGTAATTCGCAGTGTCAAACTCTTAAAAATAACCTAATAATATGATGTTTTGTCTAGATTTAGAGGATACTAATTAGGTATTAGTGATACTGAGTGTTCATTTGGCGACTTAAAATTATATTGGAGGATTCTAAATCTATCGCCCGAAGCTACGGAATTTTAGTTAATGCTTAGCTGATAATGCTTCTTTCATATTACGTCGAATACGATGCTTTACTTTAGTCAGAAATAAATAAATAACCCAAACTGCAATACTTGGGACATGTTATGAGGGGAGATAAACACCAGTTACTGCAACTTATTATCCAGGAAAAAATAATGGGCAAAAGATCCATAGGAAGAAGAAGGAATTCATGGTAGAAGAACTTAAGAGAATGGTACAATTGCAACAACCACCAACTGTTTAGATCTGCAGTATCAAAAATACGCATAGCTTTGATGATAGCCAAACTTCGGAACGAAGATGTCAACTAAAGAAGAAGAAGAAATAAATGGGGCCTGTTTTCAGGCGAACAAATATTTTGCAAAATTTTGATTTACCAGATTTCAATCTTTGGCCTATTTTATTTTACGTGTAAGTATAGCTAGTTTTGCTTTTGGTGCATTATGGAAACTTTTAAAGGAATACAATATTTTGACATGATGCTTATACGTCTAATTGCCTAAAATATCGTTGAAAATGGTTTGAAGCAGAAAATGGGTCAGGATCAGAAAATTTGGATATTTTTGGTGATCATTTTCTGGTGCATTTTATTGAGGAATTTATTTTTAGCATATCGATGCGCATAGTTTTTGTTGTAAATAAGTACATTTATTCGCCTGAAATCTCATTTAAAAAGGATTTGAAGATGAGAAAATGAGGCAGAATATGAGAATTTGGACAGTTTTCAAGAGTTAGAGCAGCGGTTTCTGCCGATTTTATAGTAAATTTCGAGGTAAAATTTTATTTTAATATCGGCAAGTAAGATGTGGCAAATAATTTTAAAATATAGAATCGAAATAATACTAATGTCACATTGTTGAAGTTTTCACGTCTGTCGTGTGGTCTTAAGCAGACACTACGTTTTATCATAATTTTTGTTAAATAGCTATTTGCTTTAAAACATATTTTTGGAACCTTTTTATATCGAGTTCATTAGAACAATTTCTAACAATTGAGCGACCTTCAAAATAACAGTTTTTGATGTTTTATCGAATTTGTATTGAGTGGACATTGAGCATATCTGCAGATGCCTCTCAGTGTTAAACAATTCAAATTCTGAACGCATTCAATGCCCGCATCATGTATTCTGAAGGATTGAAGCAAAGTTAATTAATACAACTAACGACAGATACCATAAAAAATAGTAAATTTAATATCATCATTAAACTAAGGTCGAATCATTTTCGACCGCATCATACAAACCGTGAACAACTGTGTCTCAAATGTACTAAAAAATCCCGAAAATAACCTAAATGAGAAGAGCTAAAAATAAATATCTATATTTACCAACTTAATCTCACATATGGTGTAATAGCATATTATATACGCAAAGACGCCATAGACCACATACGTATTCAACGTTTGACGTTTAAAATATATTGAGGCCATAACAGTACGGATACAGATATGACCGGGATATAAAAATAAATATATTAAAAAAAATTAAACATTAATTAAGAATTATTGATGATCTCAACACTAAAGTAAGTGACCATAATACGAGATTGGAACTTGCATCGAGTATAAATATCTGAGAGTAATTTTTAACAGAGAAAATATCAGAAAAAATTGGTCCACTTTTTAACTCTTAAAAAAAAAATAGATTGTTAGGTAAAGCAGTGGGAAAATTGGTTGCAATTAAAAGCAACATTTGCCTTCTAGGTCGGTAAAAAATATCCCTGCAAGGACAAATAGATGCCACTTTTTAGACATCAAATATGATGATGATGATCAATTAATTTGCCAGTATGCTCCAAATACAAATTGTTCTAATGAAGATTCTTCTGATTCTGAAGAAGATGAAGTATTTTTAAATTAATCTCTATGTTATGTGCTTTATTTTTTATATAATACGAAAGTTGTTCTGTTTTTCTTATTAATAGGTGTATAACTAGATTTTTTTTAAATATAATTTTATTTTTATTTTGAATAAGAATATTATAGCTTTTGCCTTTTGTTGTTCTTTTTTATTTACTTTATAACGTTTTTTATTTTTTTGTCAGAGTCCTGTTTGTTAGACTTTCCTATTTAAAAGCTTCTATTTAATTTTTGTTTTTGTAGTATACTCTATTTTTATTTGCCACAGTTCTGTTTTTTGTATAGAATTTGAGAAAAATCAATTTTTTTCAAGCTGTAAAAGCACTAAAGTGCATAAGGAAGTGAAACGGAAAGAAAGCTGGAAGTTGTTGAAATGGATGTAGCTAGAAGATCAACCACAGTATCACGACGGGATAGGATCAAAAATGAAGAAATTGAAACATCAATGGACATATGCAGAAGGTTAAATTATCAAATATATTAATCAGATTCTGTAGTTGATATAATATGGGCATGTAGGAAGAATGCAAGAGGAGGACAAACTACAAAAACAAGTTTTGGAGATGAACACCACCAGAACATAAAAAAGGCGAAAACCAAAAAAGATCTGGAGCGAAAGAAGCAATTAGTGTAAGAAACCTGAATACGGTTGATTGGGAGGTGTGTTTAAATAGATTTATTTTTAGTATCATTTTATTTTTATTTTGTATAAGAATATCATAAGTTTAGGCTTTTGTTGTTCTTTTTTAATTTATTTTGCAATGTTCTGTAATTTTGTCAGTTCTGTTTGTTAGACTTTTCTTTTTAAAAGCTTCTATCTAATTTTTGTTTTTTGTAGTGTAATCTATATGTATTTGCTACGGTTCTGTTTTTTTTTGTAGAGAATTTGACAAAAATATATTTGAAATGGGTGTAGTTAGAAGATCAACCCATATATCACGACGGGATAGGATCAAAAATGAAGAAATTAAAAGATCAATGGAAATATTCAGAAGATTAAATTGTCAAAGATATTGATCAGGGTCAGTAATTGATATAATGTGGGCATGTAGGAAGCAAGTTATGAGATGAATATTGAATACTACCAGATTATAAAATCTGGAGCGAAAGAAGCAATAAGTGCAAGAAACCTAATTGATTGGGAGGACCGAACTATAAATCGCATATAGATAAGATTATCGTTTTTTAAAAATCCAACATAGTAATCTCGTTTGTATGAAAATCCAAATAAACTAACATTTTGTTTACTAATCCAGATAATATAGCAAGAAAAACTTGAAGGAAATTCAGAAATAAATTGTGTACTTATTAACTCTCTTAAGAAGAATCAACACTAACTTTGGTACATTAAAAAATTGTATATTGTATAATACCAGTCTGTTGCTTTACACCGAATATATGTCGGAGGCCCTGGGGAAGGGCAATGTGGTGGATTCGGTCTACACCGATTTTTCAAAGGCCTTTGATAAAATAGATCATCAGTTGTTTTTGAGGAAATTATCTGGTTATGACGTTCTTGGCACTTTTTTGCAGTGGGTCAATGCATATATTTCTGGTCGGACACAAGTTGTGAAAATAAAAAATCACTTCTCAAAAGTCGTAAGTGTTACTTCTGGGGTTCCTCAAGTGGCACATTTGGCCCCATTGCTATTTAATGTCTATATTTATGATATATGGAGATGTTTTTTATCATCTGAATATATTTTATACGCGGACAATTTGAAAAATTTTAAAAGGATTAACTGTGACAGTGAAATTGTGCAGTTTCAGGAGGACATCGACAGATTCTGTGATTGGTGTGTTAGGAACAAAATGGTCAGAAAGCTTTAAAAATGTTAGGTTTTATTAAAAGACACACAAATTACTTTAGTAATATCAACTCAATCAAATTGCTTTATACATCTCTTGTAAGATCACACTTAGAAAACTATACTAGTGTGTCCTTACTACCAAAATCTTATAGACAAATTGGAGTCTGTACAACCATAAACCTAACTACTACAGTTAGGTTTATGGTACAACGTACACTTCTTCGATATGTAGCATTTAAAAAGGGCATAAAAATGGAAAATATTCATTATGTTGCACTTGAAGAGAATCTTAAACTAAAGCAATTAAAAATACGCAGGGAAATATGTGATATTGTTTTAAATGGACAAGAACTATTAAATAAATTTCAGCTTTATGTTCCTCCGAGATTTTTAAGAAACTAACGAACTTTTTACTTGTGTCAGCATAGAACTCTTTATGGAGAAAACTCCCCCATAAATAGAATAATGAAAAATGCAAAAAAAATTGAGGGGGACTTTTTTAATCAATCGCTGAATTGTCTTAAGTTATTCTTAAATAGGCATTACAGTACTAATAGCTAATTGTTTTTCGTAAGGTTCCTAAACATGTAAATATAAATATATATATTATTTTTTTTTAACTATATTATACTAGATTTAATTTTAGTTTTGTTTTTAGTACTCCTATATGAATGGGCTTAACCCGTGTATAAATAAATAAATAAATACATTTTATATTATTCGAAAACAAAACAACATATTAAAATATGAAAGCAATTTTTTCAGTGGTGCCAGAACTCTTTTTAAAAATTGATGTTATGATATTAGTGGTATGCTCTGGTTATATTTTCTTCTCTAAAATATTCTGTAATTTTTTATTAGCTCAGAATAGTACTGAGTCATTAAGGAAGTACATATGCATATCTCATCTTACTTAGTTTACTTAATTTAATAAAAGTGAGAACCATAAACATAAATCATAAAACTAATGCAAATAATTAAATCCACAAAGACGAAGATTTATTTGGCTACGTCACTGGCTTTCTATAGTCCCCTTTTCAATTATTATATCACCCAGTACTTTTCCACTGGGTGAAGTGCCGAGCTGTTTCTTGGTAGGTGGCCGTTTGAGGAATTATTCTTTTAATCTCAATGGATGATAACTGATTACAGAATATGACAAATTTTCGGTGATGGCAATACCAATCGAACCTTGAACTAATTGAAAATATTTTTTCCGAGTTTTTTATTCTTTGTTCTAGTCATAATCATCATGACTGGTCAAAAATTATGCATAGAATAAGTATATTTAAGAACCACTAGAACCAGGTCCCAACAGTTCAGGACCCTTCGCCAATCGTTAAAAAGGGCTTTAAGATAAAAAATAATTTATAATACATCAAAGGGAACAAAGAGTTTATGTGCATCGATTTTAAGATTCAGGTGGTTAAATGAGGCAATGTGTATGTTAATGTGCCCCTCACAATATATAATCCCACTCTTTCTGCTTTATTTTTGTTACAAATGTTCAATTCCTTGAGTATGAAGGGGAAACTATGCCATTATTAAAATGCGATTTTTGCATATGCTAATAAGAAAAAAGGGAATAATAAATAAGTACAGTCGTTATATATACACTTTAAATCCATCTACCCATGTTTTCAATGAAAGAGGAAGTCTATATGTTTATTGCGTTGTTAAATTTAGAGCATCGAACTTTTTGGTAGCGGATTAATAACTTTTTACGAATCCTAAATATATTGTTTTAATTTCACGCATTATAATCTGCAAATAAATCAGTTAAAACCGATACTGCTTTAACCGCACAAGCTAGCTTGTACGGTGCTAGTAACTTTCAAACAAATAAATCAATACAACACGTCCAAAGGTCTATTGGTTTTCAAGACAAAACCGTATAATAAATAATTTTTATGTTCAAAGAATATAATAAAACTGCATTGTTTTCTTTTTCAATAGATCTACTGGAGTATAATAATTTTGAAATTGGTTTCTATGCCTACGCTGCGCTGGTACACTACCTACATGCAGTTTAACAAATCTGACGGAAATAATTATTTTAAGGAAATAAGACGCAACTTACTTCGAGTTCTCGATCTTCAAATCGAGGAGCCGACTATTCAACATTAAATCTGTCATTCTCAGGGCTAGATTGTTCGTATATATTACGCTTTCTGATTAATTATTGAAATTTCCCAACGCATATCCTGCCCCCAGCGACACTCCGATAATTTGGGCTACATGTATACACGGATCATATTTTTTTAGCTGAATAGATTAATTAAATAACAATTATTAGGCAAACTGATAAAATGTGGCCATAACATATTTCGAAGGAATGTACGAATTCATTATCATGATATACCCTATACCTCGAAACATTCTCATATAAACTGCTGGGCACTTGAATCACGTATACGAAAAATTTCTAGTCTACCTTTAAGGTGCATATCTCCAAAATTAAAAAATATTTTTAGATGCCTATCGTGTGTTTTTAATAATTTGCATATGTTATATGCATCGCCGAATTCGTTTTTTAGATTTTGACTAAGAATCAATTATTTCAATGTAGCAAGCAAAAAATAAAATAAAATTTGTAAGTATTTGTTTACTGCCCGGTACATACAAAATAGGCACAACATTAAGAACACCAGGTAACCTAGTCGATAGGTCATTAAATGTGTCCTACTATTTTCAAAATTGCATTAATAAAACTTTTTCAGTTTTGGAGATACGTACATTAAAAACTATGCGTTTCAAGTGAACATCAGTGTATGTTTTATCATTAAACTTAGACTTGACAGTATTTAGCCTAATTTTTGTAAATTTTTGACTGAATTTTTTAACCGAGTATTTCAGACACAAGTTTTAAAACATCGAAACATAAGTTTTATTAACATGCGGCTATATAATTTTCTAATAGGTAGAACATTGGCTCATAGAAGACCAAGCAATTCCCTATTTTACTGTTGATCCTTTGAGAACTATAG